>JANHGD010004313.1:204509-215690 GCA_027560375.1 Imantodes cenchoa | reverse complement strand
GAAGGATGGAAGGCTGAGTCAACCCTGAGCCGGTGAGATTTGAACCGCTGAACTGCTGAACACAGTCAGCTAAAGTACCTGCAGTACTGCACTCTAACTGCTGCACCACCTCGGCTCATAATATCACTATTCTTTCTTTTTAAAAAACCACTATTGAATCCCAATATAGAACCTCTCAACCCATCTTTTCTACCATCTCACTCTTATTTAATCTGGCCATTCCTATAGTTTTGTATCTTTTCATTTTATGAATTAATATAGTAGTACGGTTTAATTCTTGGCATAACTAAATTATTGATTTCAGAAGGACAAGTGAGGAGAGATTATGCAGAAGACATAAAACTCATACATACCAGTACTATAAAAATAATTTTAATTTCACAATAACTTACATATAAATTAGCTTAAAATATTATGATTGCATTTTGATATTAACATTAAATAAAGGAATATAAACAGGGTAATTTGGAAACAGTGCAGTTAATTATCCACTTCTGCTCCAGACTCATGGTCTGTGTCATCGCTATCCTCCTCGTTCTCTGATTCGTCATAAAAGAAAATTGTGGCTTGGACAGGAAAGTTCCTCAGAAGTGCTTCAGCTTCATGATACATGTAGTCAAAACACTTGGATTTGGGCCAGAATAGCCTAAAACAAATAGACAAGTTTGCAATTTAATATGTAAGGAATAATTAAAATCACTTCATCTCATTCTACTTAACCTACTGTTAGCTTAAAATAGCTTAGTATCTTAAATAATAACTTGTTTAATATTAGCAGTATTTGACAACAAAATGGAATTATACACAATTAGAGATATCCGTTTCTTTTTTAGGCCAAGTATGTGTTGCTGAAGTGCATACGTTTGTTCAAAGATTGCCTTAATGCTCTCAGGGGAGCTTAATGCTGTTTAATTTGTAAAGCATGAAAGTCAAATTTGCATTAACATTCTACCTCAAAATCTGTCATAAATCTTTCATAAAACATACTGTGATAAGATAGGATAAATTTATTTTCTAAATTTACCTTTAAACACATATCTGCTATTCTTCTGTGCAGATGAATTTGCTAATCCTGAGATTTTACATCTATGCCTTTCCAACAAATGGTAAAGTCAATATCTAGGCAGAACAATTAACACTGGTGACTCAAAAGCACCTTCTGAGATTGAAACTATTCATTTTTGACTGCTACTTTATTGAGCACATTCAAGAACATTCAACAGGACTATTCTAACATTTCTCAAGAGAAGCTTAAGAACAGAAAGTGCTTTTTAAAACTGGAAGGATTTTTAAATAACCATAAGAAGTGCACATAGACAAGAAGACATGGTAAGTTCATTTAAGGTCACACTACATTTAATTGCAGCAAGCATGACCTCATCAACACACATCTGCAGAAGTAGTACAAATAACCAGGAATGCTTATGGGGAAAAAAATCACAGATTGAAAGGGAATCTTTAATTTTCCCAATCAATATCCCAATTTCTATTCTTACAATAAAAGGCCATGATTTAAGACATTGAAATTTTGCTTGATTACACCAATAATATTAAAGCACACAATAAATGCTTAATGAGAACTTCAGTTTTATTCAACACATAAGTCATTTCACATTTATAATCATCCTACATAATCAAATAAGCAAATATTGAAAAAAACGTTAACTAGTCAAATGCAACTTCTCTGGCACAATTCAAACACATTGTTATTCATACATTAAACAGACTCAAAGATATCTGGTATGGATTTTATGGCTGCAGTTTTTAATAATTTAGGGCACTTAATAACTCCATAGAAGTTATTATTTATATCCAGTGAACAAAATTTAGCACTGCACAAAAAAAATCAGCTTTGTTGCTTATTACAAGTGACATACAGGATAATGTTCCATTATCTGTGAGAAAAAAACACAATTTTATTGAGTAAATATAGCATGGCAAGTTTCTAATTCATCCTATGCTGTTCTCACAGAGGGTAACTAAGTCTGTAAAGGAGGAGAGAAACCATACAGAAATGATATGAGTGGCCATGGATCCTGAGGTTCTCAGCCTACATCTGATAGTGATCCATTGTAACCAATATGCAGCTGTAGCTACCAGGTTTCCCTGAAAATAAGACCCTGTCTTATATTTTTTTGAACCCTGAAATAAACGCTTGGCCTTACTGCCATGCACCCAAAAGCCCGATTGGGCTTATTATCAGGGGATGTTTTATTTGGGGGGAAATAGGGGTATCACAAAAATATTGACTGTATTTGGACACATCTGCTGGGATCCATGCCAAATTTCTTAACTACTGCTTTGAAAATCACGTCCCATGATTTGGAAAGTACAGTGATCAGTTCCAAAGAAAACTTTGCTGAAATATGTGGCCTTGGATCAGTCAGCAAAATTCAACCAAATAACAGCTCTAGGGATCTTATTCTTGACATAAACATGAGAAGGGCAGAATATATCTCTCATATAAATAAAAAATCGACATAGATGCTACAACATGGGCAGAGGAAGAGCAGGAAAACAATAAAGTTGTAGGCCTTCCAGGGTCATGATGAATGGCATATAAATTTAATAAATAAATAAAATAGCACAGTATAAGTGACCACGTTAGAGTCAGTCCTAAGGTCTTTCCCCATTATGAAATGCTTAACATTCAACAATTTTGAGTTCACAAAAACTGCTTGCAAACCCTAATGCTCAGTTGCTTCACTTGCTACTCACTCATGTCCCTTCATTTTCCTCCAAGGTCATGGTGATAAAACTTAACAGATTTTATGCCAGAAAATCAGGCAGAAGCCTTTGTAGGAGCCAACATTTCCACTGAAATAGTCAAAGCTGTATGACATTGTCACATCGCCAGCTCTCCCCTTTCCGATGTGCACAAAAAGAGGCAAAGTGTGTGGCATGATGGACTGACACTGAAAATGAGCCAGTCCCTGGAGGGAGCCAGACTAAATGCTATCTTAATACAAGCCAAGCTACGGAAGATGTTGGGCTGTCTCACTTAAAGGCTGGGGTGAAGATGAAGGAACATAGCAAGGAATATCCAAGGAACATAGCAGAAAAAGATATTACTAGGGCAGTTTTGGTAGAACAATGACCTAAAGACATTTAGGTGTGCAGAAAACAACAACTCTCCCAATCAATATTCAAAAACCCAACAGCAGGTTAAAATTTTCTGGCACTTGAAACAAATCCTTCAAGTCTGTTCTGAAATAAGAAAAGTGCTTGGTAATAGCAAGATGGGAGGCACATAAATTTAATAATTAATCAATACTAAAGTAAAAACATTATTTCAAAAATAAATGTATTTGAATTGGCTCTTCTTTTCGCAGGCGATAAATGTATAAAAATATCAATAGTATTTTACTGTCTTTTAATTAGTTCAAAAGATACTCTGCTAATTGACATGGTCAGTTCCAGATCATATAAAAAGTCATTTATTGTAACTGCTATTGCACATGCTAAAAAGAATAAAGGCATAAGAGAACATCACTAAAACAACATGTAGTGTAAATGTTGAAGACACTGGGAGAAAATCTTCTTAAGGCTTCAGAATACAGATAGTCTTTGACTAATGACCGCAACTGAGCCCAAACTTTATTTGTTAAGCAAGATAAATGAGTTTTGCCCTCTTTTATTACTTTTCTTGCCACAATTGCTAAGTGAATCATTATAGTTGTTAAATTAGTAACATGGTTGTTAAGCAAGTCTAGCTTCCACATTGACTTTGCTTGTCAGTAGGTCACAGAAGGTGATCCATGACCCTGAGACACTGGAACCCTCATAAGTACATGCCAATTGCCAAACACCCATATTCTGATCACGTGATCATAGGAGGGGTGAAATGCTCTCGGTTCGCTCGTGCCTGTGGGTCATCGGAGAGCCAGTCACAAAGGGAGCGCGAGGCTCTGCCCACCTGCCCGGATGCCGCCATTTGGGTTTTTTTACCCTCTGCGCATGCACAAAGCCCAGTGTTGTGACCACTAGACTAATAATTGGAGAAGCCAAAAACATTGAGAAATCATGTTGAAAAAACTATATTAATTATTTACTGATGTTCTGTTTCGTTCTATTTATATTCTGCCTTTCATACAAAAGCAGTACTCCCGTTTTTACACACATACCACTGTAAAATAGATTGGGCCGAGAAAGAGAGAATGCAAGAGAAAGAGAACAAAAGCAAGAGAGAGACAGAGAGAGAGAGAGGGGGGGGGGGAGAGGGAGAGGGAGAGAGAGAAAACAAGAGAACGAAAGCAAGAAAGTGTGAGAGAAAATGAGAGAGAAAATGAAAGAGAGAGAAAGTGAGAGATAACAAGAGAATGAGAATGAGAAAGAGAAAAAACAAGAATGATAATGAAAAAGAAAAAACAAGATAAAACAAGAGAGAGAACTTGAGAGAAAACAAGAGAAAGAGAACGAGAGACTAAGAAAGCGAACAAAAAAGAGAGAAGAGAGAGAAAGAGAAAGGGAGACCCAAAACCACTCAGAGAGTTTCTAGCTACTAGTTGAAGTCCTGATACTTTTGTGTGGTTTCAGATACTATTCGAAATAAATCTCTTACATACAATCCTATCACATTTTTGACACCTTTCTGTATGATTAACTACTACCTGAAAATATATCCAATTGAGGGTTTTACCGATTGGATTTCCCCCTCCCTCCCCCTATAGGTAGCTTTTTAGGGTACAGGAGCCCTGCTGGGAAAAATGGAAAAGATTAATCCTGAGAGTCTCACTAATACTATGTTTTAGGGAAAAAAATCAATTGTTTTATCTTACCTCACTGGGTGGGTATATTGTGCGAGTTTTACAGAGTCTTCTGTAGCCTCAGAAAGTCTGTGCAACTGAAGCAGGAAATAAAGGTCATGAGAATGGTTGAAATTTATTATACTTTTAGAAGGAATAAATCTGAAATTGATTATTTAATATTCATATTTTTTATCAAATCAAAGCCATCCATTTTAAGAAAATGACTACAGGTGGCATATAATAAAAGAATACATAATGTTGTTATTAAAGATTATGTTTGTTTCCTGCCTTTTGTTCAGGAAGTATATTAGGCACTCCCTTTTCCATTTTTTTTTCTTCAACAGCAACCCTGTGAGGTGGGCTGGGCTGAAAGAGCATGACTGACCCAGAGTCATCCAGTGATTATCAAAGTAAATATTGGATTTCATTTTAGTCAGCGCACCGGACGCGCTCTAACGCAACATGTATGATTATTTTCTCTCTCCTGAATGTGCAATCATCATAAATCTTAAAATTCGAATTAATAAATTGCTGCCTATCATAGTGCCTAGCACAAACACTGATATATTGCCTTGCAAAAGGCATAACCAATTTAGGAATTACATTTCAGTCACATGAGCCCCAAACTTAATTTAGTAATGAAAACCATCCTTTTGCTTCTTGGTTTTTTTTTTAAAGGAACGAAGTGAGATCTGTATTATTGTTAATGCGCCAATACCTCTAGTCTAGAAGTACTAGTAATCGTTAACACCAATACAGTTCCTTCCTTTCACCGTACTACGAAGTGAAAGAACACTGAATTAGTCAACTAAAGGAAGACCGGCTCCTGCAGCCTAATCCCACATGGAAGGGCTGTCATAATTGTGAATAGTGGACACACTGACTCACCTCAACATTTTGCACACGCTGTCTTTCGACATCTTTTAGGGTGGGGATCCAAGGTCTCCAGAATCCTTCGGACCTGCAAATATATTAGATAACGCTGCGTTAGTCGCGATGCGGCAGATAAGGTGCAGTAAAAGAAAATATATATATATCAGTTTTTGGAAGCTCCCGGGACCACGGACGGGGCCGGCTCCATTTTTCCCGCGCGATCAAGAAACAGTTGGGAAAAAATGGGGATTCGCCCCCTCCTCCGCCCCAAGGCTTGCTCTTAAGCGCCGGTTGCCCTTAATAGGCTCTCGTGGTGATTGAGCTCGGCTACCCTGGAGTATCTTTGGAGCAGATCCGGGAGTTTGCGGTTCCAAGCGGCGGAGAATCGCGGAGGCAGAGGGGCGAAATCTCCATGCTCTGACTGTGGCCGCTCTCAGTCCAGCCAACCCACCGGTAAAACGCGGGCAGCCTCTCGTTTCCTCTCCTCCCCCGCGCCGGGCTGTGTGGATCGGCTGCCGCCCGAGGGGTTTTTATAACGATTGCTTAGCAGCCTCCCAGCCACCTTATCTCATTTGCCGGAGAGGTAAACAAAAAGGCTGCGCGTGAAAGCCGCAGCGGGATAAACAAGGAGCGTGGACGCGTGCAAGCTCCAAATGGCCCAGGGAGAGATTTGGCAAGTGAGTGTTAATCACACTTGAGCAGACACATGGCTGTTGTCCTGAAGAGGGGATGCTCACGCTTGGGCTCTCGTCCGCAGGATCCTGGGTGAGAAAGCCAGAGAATACCCAGAGTTTGCGATGGAAAAACCGGCGCTTCCACCCTTTCTGTTCCACACGCCATTGCAATTATTGCTATCCGTTCATTCCAAATAGTCCGAGCAATCCGAATTAAACAACAGAAATTGCACTTAATAATTTAAATTGTGCCATCAAGAAGAGAAAGGAGGCAAGACAGAACAGCTAAAAATGAAAGCTATGCCTGCATCCAAAAACAGCAATAAATAACGTAAATTACTTATGTAACTTAGATTATGATATTGTTATGTAAAGTTTTATTATGCATTATAAATAAGTAGCCCCTGCCAGATATTTAGTGAAATAGTTAAGGTAGTGGCCTAGAAACCAGAAGACTGTGAGTTCTCCTTCTGCCTTGGCATAAAAACCAGCTGGGTGACTTTGAGCTAGTCATTTTTTCTCCACCCAACCTATTGTATAGGGTTGTTACCAAGAAAAATAGGAGGAAGAAATTTTATGTTTGTTCTCTATCTTGAGTTACCTATAAAGTAAAAAAAGTGAGATAAAAATTTAATAAATAAAATATTTTGGACAACTGCTTCTCTAATCCCTTGCCATTGGCCATTCCAGCTAGAGAAGACTGGGGTCAACGTTTTTAAAGATCTATTGGGCATTCACTTGTCTAGCATTTGGTATAGTCCAGCAGAAAAAGGGTTTTCTTAGACCTTTGTAAGAGTAAGTAATATTTGATTATAGGAATCTGATTTTTGAAACTTTCTAGGCTCAAGATGCTTACTTTTTAAAAATATTGATATCATCATGAATAACATTTCAAAATACTGTGTATCTGCACCAATAAAAATACAGTAATATAGAATCTTTTACTTTGGAGTTGGCTCGATCAACAAATTTGCAACTTTTTTGAAACAATGGAAATTTCCAGAATGTCTTCAAGCAGCATCATACAGAGACCATTCCATTTCATATATTGGACTTCCATTTTGTAATTTTTTTGATAAGATCTCAGTAAAAAAATAATACTTTACTTATTAGATTCTGAAATGTTTCTAATGAACAAACATGACTTTTTCTCTGTTGTAGTAACTTAATTTTTGTGTAACAAGAACTTGTGTATTCTGTAAGGTCATTCCTATTGAATAAAAATTGCAGTCCACTTACCAAATTTGATAAAAGGTACATTAAGACATAGAATCCACATGGAGCTGGCTTTAAAATTACTTTTCAAACTTCAAACCTGTCTTTTCAGAGAACACTATAATAAAATTATTCATGTCAAACTTAAGTCTGTGGAGGTACCTGAAAAAAGAGTTCTGACTTTACAGAAATAATCCTGCAAAAGGAAGAGAATCTTGAAACAGAACAGAGTGAATACTACCTCTGTCTGGTGTTGATTAATTAAGATAAAGATGTAGATAATTAAGTTTTATTAATTATGCTTGAGGAGGGGTCCCCAACTCCCAGTCCATGGATTGGACCATTGCCTGTTGGAAAGTGGGTCGTGCAAGCAGCAGAGTGCATGAAGTTTCATTACACATGTCCAGGATTAGGTTGTGTGTGCAAAACCATCCCCTCTCTCCCCACCACTGCCACCTGTCCGTGCAGCCAGAAAGATTGTACTAGAATATTGCAGATCCTAGACCAGTGATGGCGAACCTATGGCACATGTGCCACAGGTGGCACGCGGAGCCATATCTACCGGCATATGAGCTGTTGCCCTAGCTCAGCTCCAGCATGCATGTGCATGCTGGCCAGCTGATTTTCGGCTCAGGCGGAGGCTCTGGGAGAGTGTTTTCAGCCTCCGGAGGGGCGGGGGAGAGCATTTCGCCCTCCCCAGGCTCCAGAGTCTTTCCTGGGTGAAAAACAGGCCTACCGGAAGTTGGGAAACGGGGGAGGGGTTCATGCGCAGTGGCGGGGCAGCGCAGGGGAGTCACACATGCATGGCGCGTGGGGGCATTGAATTATGGTGGTTGGCACACGCACACGCACTTTCGGCACCCGAGCAAAAAAGGTTCGCCATCACTGTCCTAGACACTGATTTAGCATGTACACTGAACTGTTTGGCTAATATAGCAAGGAGGAATAATTTTTATACAGAATGGGACAACTCGCCACAACCATCACTGCAGGGTAACTTGCCACAGCCAATTTGCCATGGGACAACTGACTGTGGGACAACTTAATAATTCTATTTAATTATTTAAAATAAATAAAAAAATATTTTTATTTTGGCCATTCACATTTCATTCTGTCCCTCCCTTCGCATCCTTTCTTTAATAATTCTATTCCACCATTAGTGTAGTGAGTTGTCCTGAGGTGAGTTGACTGTAGCAAATTGGCCAGGGTGAGTTGGCCGTAGCAAATTGTCATAGAACCCACTCTGATAATACTTAACCCCAGTTCCCTGAATTACTTTAATTAGCGGTTTTATATAGATATAAAAAATGATGCATAAATGCCAAAGATCAAAACTAAATATTACTGTACAAGGTTTCTTTCTTTCTTTGTTTAAATTTATATGCTACCCATCTCACTCTGTGAAGCGATGCTGGGTTTATGAATCACCAAAGTTTTGTCCTGCCAACCCAGAAAAGTGCCCCACATAGATACCATCTGTGATTGAAAGTCAGAATGGGAAAAACATTCCATGCACAAACAGTTCCATGCATGGAACAGCTGGTTTCAGATGGTCTGTTAGTAAACCCAAACACACCTGTTTTGGGTACTTTGGTTCATGCATGAAAGAAAACAGATTTATTTTGCTCTGGAATTAAAATAATTGTTTAGTTGCAGGAAAAGTCGTTGGCAGGAGCTAAGGAAAAGCTAAGGACACTGGTGGCTGAGGAAAGGCAGGAAAGAAAGCAAGGAAAAGAAAGTTCTAGCAAGATATGGAAAAACCTGATCATCAGCATTGGTGGCAGCAATGGAGAGAGACGGGGAAGGTGCTAGGAAAATCAGGGCAGGCAATAGAGGAAAGAAAGATGATAGAAAGTATCAGGAGCATTGGAAGACAGGCACACCAGCTAGGTGTACTATTCTAGGAACAGGGAGAGGTATAGGGCATAGCACACACCAATATTACACAATTTGCTAGTAAGATTTTGTTTTGTATGCAACTTGGAAGAGCCAAAGTTTTCCAACTTTGGGTTCTATTGAAACAGAGCTGATTCCCCCCCAAATCAGCAGAACTTCCATAATGTGATGGGTTATTATGGGATTCACACTAACATTTCCCCTTTTGTGCAAACCCCTAAGGATCCTAACTAACAGGGCTTTCTGCCCCTTTTCCATACAGACTGTCTGTATGACAGTCAACACTTTTCCATACAGACAGTCTGACCAAGACTGTTTCTGTATCGGATTTATCATGCATGCTTCCTGGAACATATTTGTCGAATTAAAACACATGGCTGTAGTCAAGAGCTTACATATCTTCAGAGGAGTAATGGCAAAGGAATAAATAATTGCAGAGAAATGACTAGAAATATGCTATGGTTTAGGAAGGTTGTTCATGCTGGTTTTTGAATGTGAAATGCAGATTTACTTTGACGATCTTATGAGTTAAGGACGTAAAACATGAAAGGAGGAGGGTCCACATGAATAAAGTACTAAGGATCTTTAAATCTATTTACCTATTTACAATTAGGTAAATATTTTGAACAAATAATGTACAAAAATTACCATTTTAATAAGAATACTCCATTAAAAAGTAATTATATTGGAGTGATAGTCATCACTGTAGTTGGAATCAAGGAGTGACCAAGTGAAAGAATTGCATGAGAAAGTAAGCAATGAATCTTGTTAGTATGTCCACCGGCTAAGCGTTCACCAGCACAAGCTTCATGGTAATAAATATCAATGACATTTTGTAAATAGTTAAGCCTGGAAGACTTAGTTGTTCTCCCAGGCCCTGGGCTGAGATGGATGGGACCCCTTACTGAGTGGGTGTTTATTGTTTTTGTCTGTATACAATGACCAGATCCCATCTTGGTTTGGTTTGTATTAGGTTTTTTTTTATGGTTTTACATTATGAGCTGCCCAGTGTTAGTCAGAACTGGGCAATGCCTAAATTGATTTAAATAAATAAAAGTACTGTAAATGAAAGACAAAATCTCCTTGTTAATACCCATGCAGCAATATAAAGGTGATTTGCCATTGGGTTTTTGGGGGGTGAGGGTGGGAGAGGATGTTTTTTGACTTCCCAGTCGAGCCCACAACCCTGGTAATTTCCCATTCAAAGTAGTAATCAGTTCCAGCTTTTCTTAATGTCTTGGCCCAAACTGATGCTGAAACTTTACAAATAGACAGTTGTATAAATGCCCATAACTTGTAAGCACACTACCCTAAAGAGATGCTTATTGATGAAAGCTAGGCTGGTGATTTTCAGGCATAGTAAAGGAGAGGCTGTGTGTAAATGCAATTTCTTGAAAGATATGATTTCTTGATTTCATTTTATTTATTTTGTTATCTATTTATTTATCTATTTATTTGTCAAAACATGTACAAGATAGCAGGTATTGGTATAAACAATAAACAAAAGTAAAGTAGGTACAGATAAATTTGGACAATAGGACTGTTTTTTGCAAAAAAAAATGGGCAAAAAATGGGGGCGTTTTTGCCTTCCCCCAGCCCCCAGGAGCATTCTGCAAGCTTCTGAAACCCTCTGTGCACCCCATTTTTGCAAATAATGTTATACTTATGTATATTATCAAATACATACTTGACAAAATAAATAAAATAAATAAATAAAATTAACAAAACTTTCTTGTTCGGAGGTCAACCCCATCGAGATGATAATAGACTGCAGG
>JANHGD010004313.1:123473-133980 GCA_027560375.1 Imantodes cenchoa | reverse complement strand
GATGCCTCTGTGTAGGACTTGTTTAGACTACAATATATATTTCCTTCTCACCGCACAACCACACCCTTGTGTAACTATGGTTACAGCTACTGAGAAAAGCTGTTTGCAAAATTGCCAGCATGCTAATCCTTTCATCATCAGAGCTAGCAATACACTTTAAAATGCAATAGAAAAAAGTTGGCTTGGAATTTTGCAGCTGTCCCTTTTTTGCTCAGACATATTTTACAGATGGCTAGATGAGTACATATAAGATCTTAAGAAAATATAAAATGATACTAGGGAAGTGACAATACATTTTCTTTATTTTCTGCATGGTTTATGGGGAAAGGGAGATCCAAGGCCTATATTTTGCAGCAGCACAGGAATTGAATGAGATCCTTCTACAAAATTCTATTGGACATTGGACAGGAAATACTTACAGGCTCACGTATCCCTTAAAGTTTGTATGCATAGATGTACATAGGGTTGCAAAACTAGTTTTAAAATGGTTTGAAGAAATGAGGAAGGGAACATGCTCTTAGAAAGCTAGCAGTTTTCTTGGGGTCATTATTATGTAGCCTGTGGAAAATCTTAACATTGCCATCACTTGTCTTCAGTACAACTGTCATACCTCTAAAATAGACTGTCTGGGTCCTTTTTTGGTTTCTTCTGGTTTTAGAACAACTTGTAGGACAAAGAGTGGCAAAACCTGGGGACGGGGTCAAAAGAAGAATCAGCCTAGAATCTCTATGTAGCAGGGGTGGGTTCCACTTACCTTCTCCATCGGTTCGCATTGTGACATTTTGTGTGTGTGTGCTCTGCAGAGGAAAAACCTTCCAAACAGTAAAAAATTTGAAAAAAACCAAAGATAGTGGCGCCCACAGACCGGCACTGACCAACATAGAAATTCCAGGCTGATTCTTGTTTTGACTCCACTCCCAGGTTCTGCCACTCCTTCTCCTACTCAGCTACAACTATTCCTCAGATTGTTTCATATATTTTACCAATCATTCCTCTATGGTCTTGAAAATTATGTCATATTCATAGTTGCATTCACCCTCCAATTATCACATGTTTATCTATTTACAATATCTTTAAATCCTATTATCTTTTATTGCTGCCTTACGGAAAAAAAATCAATAGATGCTTTTGGAAGTGGCCCTTCAGAGCCCCAACCTGCAGTTTCAACTGCTTCTAGTGCTTCTGCTTCTGCTGACCTATTAGCTGGTAATGAAATATAATTGTGGTATTTTTTAATGAAGGATGTGCATGTTTTTATTGCATCTTTTCTGCACTGTGACAAAAATAATAGCCAATGAACCATCACTAAGGCTACTAGACTTCCAAACTATGTTCTGTGAAACCCACCACTCCACGAAGTTGTATTAATTTGTCTTTACAGGATCATTATAAGTATTAGTCACTGCTGCTTGCAGAAAATATCCTTAGTCATAATTAAGACATTGAGAAGCTCATGTGTTCCCCCTGTTTACCTATGAATTTATATGATGCCATTCTATGTAGCTACGCATTGGCCTATACTACAATCACTATTAAGTAATGTTACGTAATTCACAGCAATCTGATTCTTATGGTATACAACTGTATACTAGATTTGAAAGAATGATCAGGAAAGGAGGCATAAATTGTTGCTAAATAAGATCCTCTCAATCCAGGGTAGATGAACCAATTAAATTATATGACAGGATATTTCTTATGTTACTACAAAATGGCTTTCTGTTTGTTTTACTGAATGTCTTGAGCTAGGGTCCTTAACAGAACAAGGAATGGAAATTCACTCAGACTTCAAAATAAATTCAATTTCTAGCTTTGTAAATTTGTCATTGTTGTTACTGCTTTGAATATCCAATGAACACCCAGAAGAGACGATATAAAACAGATACAAGTGTATTAGAAAGCATACAGTCTGATAAACAGCTACATATTAATTAACCTTTTATTTTATTTGAGATACACAGTTCAGAAAATATGCTTTGTAGTTTTTTCTTGGATATGGTCAAAACTTGATAGTGCATGCTAATGTGTATAATGTTTTCTGTTCCGTCAGCCCTAGGTACACCAAGTTAGAAAACTACAGTCATGCATGCTGATACTTTTTTCATTACAAGAGTGCAGAGTCTTATAAGTCTGAATTTGCTTCCCTTTTCCCTTTATCTTTCTGAGAAGTAGGGAGGGTCTTGCCTGAAATGTTTACTCAGATTACAGTTCTAGCCTGACTCAGATTTCTTTTATCTAAGTGTTGTCTTGGTTGCAGCTCTTCCTCCTGTTCCTCCAGGTTATGCCTTCTGCAATTTACAGCAGGAAGGAAAAGCAGTTTGTACAAACTGAAATAGCAGTTGTCAAAATGGGTTGTTGGTCTGATCTTTGCCAAATCCGCCAACTGTTTACAACCCATAGGGGAACAGAATGACATTAATTGCTGATCTATTGTATCTTCCTGAGATTAATTTTTGAAGAATAAATGTAAACATGCAACCTTTCTCCTACACAGATACAAATCTAACTTTTAAAAAAAGCTGTGCTAACCTGTGAAATTAAGGCAACATTTTGTAAACTTTAGAGAAGAGATGGGGGACGAGTAAAATGTAATGACTTCTTACATTTCTTTTTCTGAAAATCTTATTAACTCCATCCATCACAATATTTTCAGTTTTCCCCTTTTCAACAATCACTGTTGCTATATGTTTGTAAATAGAGATTCATTCAACCTCTGTGTATCACCAAGCTTTTAAGAATTCCTTTCATACCATTCCCTGGCTTTTGTGTTCAATCTATATTCTTTCAGCATCCATTCTCGGCCCTATCCCTTCTTGTTTTACCACATTTACTTCTAAGTAAACAATTTCCAATTAGTGTTTTCATTTCTCTTGACATTCCCAACCCTTACAAAATTAGCAGAAGCGCACTTTTATGGATAGCCTTTTCACTTTTTTTGCGTCCATTCATTTTTAAAATACGTGTTACCCACTACTTTTCTATTTCTCAAAATGTCTCCATCTTCTCATGGTTAGAAATTTTTTACTAAGATATGCTTTATGTTTTGCCACTTATAGATCCACTGTAATTATTCATTCCATTTTGCCTATCAAACACTAATGTTTTCACATTAGTACATTAATTTTCAGGTCCACACTCCTTATTGCGGTGTTTCCAACCCCTGTGCCGTGGCCCGTTCAGAACCAGGCCGAGCGAATGGTGGGCCCACGCACGAGCAGCTTGACTTGCATAAGCGGCAGGCTGGCTTGCAACTATGCAGCTTGATTTGCGTGTGCAGCGAGTAGGCGCACACCTGCACAGCTCGACTTGCACGAGTGGCAGGCTGGTGCATACCTGCACAGCTGAATTTGCGTGAGCAGCGGGCTGGTGTGTATCCATGCAGCTCAACTTGCATTAGCAGTGGGCCGATACATACCTGCGCAGCTTGATTTGCGTGAGCAGCAAGCCAGTGCACGTGTGTGTGCAGCTCAACTAGCACAAGCTGTGGGCTGGTTCCCCTTTCCCCCCACTTGGCTGCCAAGCTGTAAAGGTTGGGGACCGCTGCTTTATTGTATTATACAAGTATCTAATGTTTGCTGTAAATCATTTAGGCTTGCAACATATTTGCCTACCAAACTACTGTACATGTCCCTGACAACAGTAGATCAATCACAGGCATTCTTTAGATACTTGTATACATATACAATACATTATGTAACAAGGGGAACATCACACATCCATGGCTTTACTCTCTATTGAACGGTTCACTAACCTTTTCATTCATTCCTATGCGTGCTATACTGTTTATTTTAGGAATCAACACTTTCACACAAAACATGTTTTCTTTAAATAAAAGTTTCTCATTGATTTGTTTTTCAGTGATCTGTAGAAGAGCAGAATTCTGCAGGGCAAACTCCTTATCTGGTGTGAATCCACATTTAACTTCCCAAATGTTGCTCATTGCCACACTTCATACGTTTACAGGCAGAATTTTGCTAACCCCTCCTCTATACTTTTCTGCATTCATCTTTGGTGTCTTTTAGTTTCACTGTGGGAACAATAATAATAATAATCTTGTCAAGAAAAGGAAAGGAACTTTGTGTTTGTCAAAGCCAATTATAATGTTTTTCAGGCCTGTGGATTAGTCCTTAGTATTAGGCTAATAATCAATTTCTTTCTCTTTAATTTTTTTAAAAAGGCTTTGGAGGTTCTTTTATTGCTCCATCTCCATCACCTTCCCCCATCACACCAGCTCAGGCTAATATATTGCAGCCCAATTTTGATGCAGCATTTGGATCAGCCCCTTCTCCTTCCCCTGCTGGCAGTTCCTTCGATCCCTCAGGTGAGTGGAAGGATTCTTCTTTGCGGCCTTCTCCTCCAAAATACGCTTACTGTAATTCTCCCAGATGTCCAAAGTATTTGTATTTGTTTTTGTTTTCATGAAAGCATTCAGAAACAGTTGAATGTGTAGTATACTACTTTTAATACATAATTTGAAAAGCAGTTCCTTCTGCTCAGTTCTCTTCCATAGGATTTCAGCACACATCAAACTGAAGTGCATATAGTCTGTATTTTTGCATGTGCTTTATATGCATGCCCATTTAAAAGAAACTCCTGAAATTGCAGATATCTTATTCCTGTACACTCAGCATATGGCTGTGTGGTGCTGCCATTCTCCAGAGCCTTTCCCAAGCATGCATGGCACCAGAATTTAAAAATAAAGGAGGTCCAGAGTATTTTGTCCTTTGACACAAGGCTTGACTTTTCATTACTGCTCTGTCGTTTCTGTTTGTGTCTCTTTCATTGTCTACTTCCATGCTGGGGCCTTGCTACAAATTTGCCTTTTGGGTGAGTTCTGCAACAGAAAGAAGTAAAGAAACCAAATAGTAGCTAGTAGTACTTTGCTTTATAGTGACTGCTTGCCGGAGCATAGTGCAACTCTGCTTACTAACATTAGCATGCATACTGTATCTGTTATGAATTGGCGTTACTGACTATGTAATGTTGGCCTGGATTAGATCGTTCTGTTTCATGACAGAATATTGTTTGTCTTTTTGTTTTTACAACCATTTGGTCAGCAACTGTTCCAGTATCCTTGTAGTCATGTGATCACGATCTGGGTGCTTGGCAACCCATTTGCACTTAAAGCCACAAGTGCTTCATGATTACATGATTGTCATTTGAACCTTCAATGCCAATTTCTTCCTGGCTCAGGAATTCTGGGAGTTGATGTCCACCCCATATCTTATCCATATTTGTCCATATATCTTGATCGTAAATTGGAAGACATAAATGTGTTTTGTATAGAGCATCATTGGGGTTTTTTTTTGTGTGAAATCTATCTGAAAAACCCTGGCAGCCTGATATGAATTTCATGGTAAATAACATATGGCTACTGTGGTGCTTCTATTAGCAGCAGAGTAGTAATGACTTTACCCACAGTAAGTAAGGAGAACGGCCCTCACCTTTTCCTATGGAAATATTAATACAGCCAAGAAGAATATTTCTCACTGGCAATAGACACTGTAAACGTGCCCATTTAGTAATCTCTTCCTCTCCTAATGACAGGTGGAGGAGATTATGGTTTATTTCTGCCCATATAGGTATGTTCACAGGATGCCCTGGCCTCCCTCTCTGTATTTTACAAGAATTTCCTATCATCTGCGCCCTATCCAAAACCCAAAGCGCCAGTCTGGGGCAGATCACCCTAGAGAAAAATCTGTGGTTGCTAATGGTGACACAAACTTAACACAAAGTACATAGTCAGTGCTCTTCCCACTGAAAAAGATTTCCCACACACTGGAATTTTTTTGAATTTCCCAGCAAAAACAATGCTTTCCCCAAACCTTTGTCTTTTACTTTACTTTCTCTCTACTGGCTCAATTTTTTTTTCTCTCCCTGAACTTGTTCCTAGAAAGCATTCATTAGTAGGTGGTAGTATTTTACTTTCTAGCTTCCTTCTTATGTCTATATTTTAATAAAAACAATCCTTACATAAGAGACAATTCTTTATGATGATTCCCTTCCAAATCTGTAAATCAGGAAATAATAATTAGTTACAATACTCCCACTTCAGACAAACCTGATGTAAGTCTTAAATAGCTAATTGGCTAATAAATTATTATTCCTTTGGAATCGGATACTAAAAACTTTGGTTCAAGTGTTGTGGGAAAACCCCAGAAATGGAATATGCAAACCTGAATTAATTTTAAGGGCCATGCTGAGTGAAAGTAATGTCAAACTTACTTTTTTTTTTACTGTTACAGAAAATGGTAACATTCTCATTAGATTTGTGGACACAATAATATGTGAATCAATTTTTCCATATATCAGTGTTAAAAACAAAGTGTGCAGTACAGCAACATGGACTGTTTTCATAGTTTAAAAAGTTAGTGTTGTCTAATGCTTTGTCTTACTTGTAGTATGTTTCGAATTCATTTATTTCAATGTGTTGGTCAAAAAAGCATGCATGCCTTCCGTTGGCATTAAATCTGTGTGATGGTTCAAAGATCAGTAGTGATTTTTGTATGTTTTTCAAAGGTTGTGAATTCTCCATTTAAGCATCTGTTTATTATGTGAAAGCTTAACTGCCTAACCTAATCTATTGGTTTTCTTAAATCTTCAGTGTTTGATGGCTTAGGTGATCTTCTTATGCCCACTACAATGCAATCTGGTCAGACTTTGTCCAGTATAGGCACAGCTACTATGTCTGCTTCAGCTGCACCCAAACCCATTGGAAGTGATCTTGATTCCTCTCTTGCAAACCTAGTAGGAAGTAAGTCAGAGAAACTTTTAACTTTGACAGTGATCTTTTTTATGACCATTGATCTTTTTTACATGTTGCATCAGTTGGCTATTCCTGAGTTCAGTTATTATGTTTTGAAGAGTATATTTCTTCCCTTATGTAGGTGGACAGTGCAGTTGTGTTACAATTTAGGTTGTTACAGAAAGTTCCTTTTCTCATCCTGAACTTTTGAGACTAAGGTGCATCATGTTTTCATATTGCTCAGTCTATTTAATGGACATTCTTTAACAAAACATAACATTTCTAGGAGTAGCTTTTAAAGCGGAAAATATAAAAGTAATGATTGTTATGGATGAACAATTAAACATTTTCTTAAACTTAGCTTATTATGTCCTATGTATTTATAGTTAGGAAAGTAATCAAGAAAGTGTAACCAAGTAAAGTAATCATGTAAGTTGAGGTTTAGATCAGGTAGAATTATGGCATCAGTGACTGTATGGTATAAGAAAGTTTTCAGAGATAGAGTGTAATTATATATAAAATATAATTATATCATTATATAGTTTATTGTGACTTGTAGATAACTGACTGAATGCTGCTCAAGTCAGCTAAACCTGAGTTGCCTGGTGATTTGAAGTCTCTTGACATTTGCTATCAGATGAAACAGTCTTTCAAATTCCTGGTTTCTTTTGCAGATCTTGGAATTTCTGGTACCACAACAAAGAAGTAAGTAGTTGGTTAATTCAAAGTCCCAGATAGTTGTGTATTTTCCCTTCTGTACTTTCTAGCATAATACTGTCAGTATTTTTATATAGCCCATCTATAGTCTTTCGATGATGGTGTTGGTGGTTAATCGTTATTATACATCTAATATTGCAAAAAGTAGAATGATTTTGCAAAACAGTTAAAATGTTAATTTTTTACAATCCAAAATATCAGATTTTTACAACATAATGTAATATCAGTAATCCCCACAATTTCTTCACTTTCCTAAAAACCAAGTGTAAATTACAGATATCCTCAACTTGCGACCACAATTAAGCCTGGAATTTGGGTCATTAGGCAAAGCAGCCATTAAGTGAGATGCTTCACCCAATGACCACAGTCCCAGCACTCCTGGTTGTGGCCATCAAACAATCACACAGGTTGTTAAGTGGACAGAGTCCAATTTGGCATGCATGTTGGGGGCGGGGGGAGACCCTAAGCTCAGGAGCTGAAAATCTTCCCTGTTGAAATCCTTGCAGGATTTTCAGCTCCTCATGGAGAGACTCTTATGTTTGGCCTGCACGAGCCTTTCAAGTCCTCTCCCATCCATCTGAGACACCCCATGCTCCTTACCTTATCGCACTGCCTCTCTGTTCCCTGCTTGGATTTCGGCTCCCTCTCTTTTCTACGTTCTGCCTGAAAGACCTGCATGCCAAATGATGTCAGCTCCTCTGTGTGCATGGAAGGGAATTCCTTGAGCAGGATGCAGAATGGAACTCAAATTCAGTATCTGAACTCCAATTCTGTACCTTCTAATCTCTCCTCTGCACATAGCTGGGAACTTTTTTGCTGGGGTGCAGAAATGGATTTCAAATCATCAGAATCTGAGCTACATTTCTGCACCCTGCAGATGTCATCTCCATGTGCCCAAGGGAACTCCTTCCATGGGGTACAGAAATGAAGCTCAAATCATCTGGATCTGAGTTCCATTTCTTCACCTCACATAAGCAGTTCAGTTCTCCTTGGGAGGCAGCTCTTTCAGCCAGTCCCCTGAGACCAGAGAGAATCCTCTTGGTAGGCAGCAGCAACCTACACCCTTTCCTGTTGGCTTCCCCAATGTCTTTCTGGGAAAGCCAGCAGAGAAGATCGCAAATGGTGAACACATGACTGTGGGCGTCTTGTCAAGTGGTCGTAAGTGCAAACAAGTTGCCAAGCACCCAGATTGTGATCAGGTAACTGCGAGGATGGTGGCCTGACATTTTACAACAGCCAAAAGTACTTTATGGGCTGTAAGGCGCCCTTTCTGAGGCTTTCATAACTTCAAATGATCATTAAATGTCTAGTCGTAAGTCCATGTCTCTATTCCTGAATGAAGAGGTACAGTAGTGCCTCTATATACAGTACTTAATTAATCCAGATGCATGATGCAGTTTCTTCTGCATTATGGAGTGCAGTTAATGGGTATCAAATTCTCTTTTGTGCTTGCCATTCAAACACTTCACAAATTGCATTTTGTAATTACGCCAGCAAGATTCCAGCCCAGAACTTTGCTGTGGTTGCAGTTCTGCCTTGGCAATAAGTTAGCACTCGTATTCTAATTCATTCTAAATCTTAGGGGAGACCTTCAGTGGAATGCAGGAGAGAAGAAGTTAACAGGAGGCGCCAACTGGCAACCAAAAGTAGCACCTGCAACATGGGCGTCTGGGGTTCCTCCGAGTGGCCCCTTGGTATGTGGAGATAACTGCATATTTCATACAAAATCCTATGTGAACATGACTGCTAAACTATTGGAACAGAGTTAGTATAAAAATACAGCCAGATACTAAAGTTTTGACATCCGAAATTATCAGCATCATTTGTCTATTCCAAAACTGTAGTTTTGATACGTTGTTAAGGAAATGGGAGTCCCATCCTATTATTGTTATATGTTGCATTATCTTACTGTTCTAGCAGTGGAACACTTCCTCGTTTCTCAAGTGATAATATGTTTTGAGTTTGTTTTGCAGTTTTCATATAGTTTTGGTTAAGCGTTTATTTTTAGAGTTATGTTCTTCTTACAAACTAATAATAATAATGCAATAGTGAAATTGCAATAGGAAACATTTTAACAAAAGACTGTAAAATATAAACTATTGTACAGTGTAATGATCTTTCCAGGTAAGGAAAGCAATACACTAAATGCAAGTTTTTTTTTCTACCAGAAAGGTTGGGCGATTGTTTTTTATGTAAGTAGCCTTTTGTTATGAAGTTGTACTAACTGAGAGACCTGGCTACTACCAAACTAATGCAAAATTTCTTTATTTTTACCGTCAACCTAAACTTGAGTTACTAATTTGCAAATAACCCTTGCATCTGTAGATCAAGTTATTTTCTGCTTGATAGGTTTCCAGGTATTTTTTTCTTCCTATGCAGTCAAACAGAAGGGCAGGAATATATCTTTTAGATATTTTATTGTCTTTATTTATAAGGAAAAAGTACAGTCATTTTACCCTCTGCTGAATAGGTGCCTTTTTGCCACATTTTGCACCCCCAGGTACATCTTCAGGACATTGTTCAAATGTAGCTCCGTAAAAAAGGCATTGGAATAATCAAAAACAGTTTGATTCCATTAAAAAACCAACCTCCTGTGTTTGTCGTTTTCAACATTTTTGCATGCAGAATAAGTCTAGCTTTTTGCAACACATCATTTATTAAATGAAGTATTTGCACTAGGATACAATGACTGCAGTTAACTGATTTGATATCGCCTTAATGTTGGCCGCCTAGAGTTCTTTAATAAGTGCTGAAAATTGTGACATTTGACAGTTAAATATATGAAGGCTTTTAAACTGTTTTTATATGCATAAGATTTAACCAGTTAGTGATTTATCTCTGTTACTCCAATCTCTAGACAGGATCTGTGCCTCCAGCAGGTGCTGGCCCTCCGACATCAGGTGCCGCCTCTCCACAAACTGGATCAGGATTTGGGATGGTAAGGATTGACTCAAAGAATGATAGGAAGGGGAAACAGTGATGAAATCTAAAAATTTTCCCTACCGGTTCTGTGGGCGTGGCTTGGTGGGCATGGTATGGCTTGGTGGG
>JANHGD010004313.1:52494-65846 GCA_027560375.1 Imantodes cenchoa | reverse complement strand
ACGATCTAAACCGGCCACCCCGTTTGCTATGAATGAAAATATTGTTTTTAAATTTTTGGAGGTATTTTAATATTTTTTTATTGATTTTAATGATATTTCATATGTCTATGCTCTTGTTGTCTGCCGCCCAGAGTCCCTCGGGAGTTGGGCGGCATATAAATGTGAACAAATAAATAATAAATAAAATAAATCTGTCAAATAACTGAAAGTATATTTTTAGGGTTGCTAACTCATTTATAGAATTTATTTTATTCTGTTGTCATGTTGGTAACATAGTCTGCATGATGGTTTCCAAAAACAATAGCTCTCTTCTGGTTATGTTAATGGTTGTTTTAAGATGTCTGATTATATGTATCAGAGGTGGGTTCCTCCCGGTTCGCCCGAACCGATAGCGACCTTCTGGAGACGTCATGAAACCAGTTCGGTTGGTGCCAGTCCTTGGGCGCTGCTATCTTTTTTTTAATTTTGGGGGGTTTTTTGGGGAAAAAAATGGGGTTTTTTTGCCACCGAGCAGACCACGTGTGCAAAGCTTGCATGCCCACAAGGTGCAGCCATGTGGCACGGGAGGAAGCGAACCAGCAGCGAGGTAAGTTAGAACCCACCCCTGATATGTATGTATTTTGTTTTGACTGTAAGCCACCCAGCCTGATGTATCTGAAATGAGTAGCTACATCAATTAATCAATCATTTGCCATCATTTTCTTCCAGGATTTCCCCACCACCAGCTTTCCAGTCTAGCCTACAGCACTATTTCCTGTTGGTCTCCCATCCAAGAATCAGGACCATGATTTATATGGCTGCCCATCCCATCTCACAACAGTAACTTTGAGTGGCATACAAAGTTAAAACAATAATACTGTTGAATTGTGTACTGCGGATACAGCCTACATACTATCTATGTAGGCTGTATCTGCAGTATACAGCTACTGGGTTTACAAAGGGATAAAATTGGTTCATGGCAGGACAATTACAGCAGATAAGCAAAAATACTTTGTTTTTCTCTGTGCATTCCATGATATTGACCAAGTGGGACTTCAAAATAGCAATTGCTGAAACAAAAGGAGATATAGAAGCTGAATATAGAATATAGAAGGAAACATTTTGTTAATATTATAAAGAACATGATATTATTTGTGTCAAATTATGTATTTTAATGTTGTAACTGCGATAAAGTGACAGAGACAACATTAAAGTTCAACTATTTAATTATGTAATTGACATCGTTTATATAATTTTGGATTAAATTGATATTTAGATTTAACAAATACATCTTTATTCAAATGAACTACTTTTGGTTGTTTTACTCAGATTTTGG
Source organism: Imantodes cenchoa (assembly GCA_027560375.1). Lineage (NCBI taxonomy): Eukaryota > Metazoa > Chordata > Lepidosauria > Squamata > Dipsadidae > Imantodes > Imantodes cenchoa. Next base: position 64,531 of record JANHGD010004313.1, on the reverse strand, counting down.
TTACTCAGTTTTATAGTGAAAATGGACTGATTGGAGCAAGAAAACGGATCTGTATACCTTGGCAGAATGCTAACTTAAAAAAAAAAAGAGTGAAAAAATGTGGTAGAAATGTAGTGGATAGCAATAGCATTTAGACTTATATACTGCCCCCTAGCAATTAACAGTACTCTCCGGGAGGTTTACAAGATAGCATTATTTGCATATTGCCCCCAACAATTTGGGTGCTCATTTTACTGACCTCGGAAGGGTGGAAGGCATTCTGATAATATACATGGTGTGCTTCAGGAAATGAATGCTTACTGAAAGAATTGGAAAAGGCTATGTATAATATTCTATTTCTGCTTGCTTTCTTATATAGAAGTGAGAATTATGTCTGTCAGGAGAAACATAAAAGTTGAATGAATGCAGCAGAAAATGGGTATTTAGAAAGCGTTGTGGGTCAAGAATATATGGTTGCTGAATGAATACAAAATTGATTGTACATTATGACAGAGGTACACTGACAATATTTGGTCATACAGATACATTGAATGATGATTAAATTGCAGAACGAATATAGGAAGAACGAATGAGTTGGAAGAAGTAAAGGAAGATTAAAAATAAGTCTATGAATTCCTGCAAGTGGAAAGAAGTGTGAAGAACAAAAGCCATCTGTTGCCTAAAATTCTGAGAAGACAAGTCATGTGGAAGTGGTTGAGTGGTTTTGCATGCTTTCAATACGCAGTCCATGTTTCACAGGCATAGAGAGAAATAGTACAACAGCTCTGCAGAACTTCAATTTTGTTGGACTAATTCCTTGACATTGCCACACAATTGAGTGCAGTATACTTGAGAGCTGAATACGCCCTCGTTATTCTATAGTTAACTTATGGATTACTACTGGCAACAGGGTCCTACCAAGGTAATTTAACTGGTTCACTGTGTTTCTGCCATTTGATTGTGATGTTAGGTACTCTGTGTGGTACATGATGAGCAGGCTGGTGCATTACTTCAGTTTTTTGCGTATTGATAGTGAATCCAAAGTTGTCAGAAGCCATAGAGAATTCATTCATACTGACTTGCAACTCCAGCTCTGAGCCAGCATTCAGGGTTCAGTCGTCTGCAAAGAGGAAGTCTCCCAGAACCATTTCCTTTACTTTGCCAATAGCTTCCCATCTCTCTGAACTTGAGGCGGATTCCAGCATCACTGTTCTGAAAGATATTATCCAGCATGACAAGAAACATCATGCTGAACTGTGTGGGAGCAAGCAAACTGCCCCGTTTAACACAAATGGTTACCTGAGAATGCCTTAGAGCAGGTCTGTCAAACTTGCGACCCATGGGCCGGATGCATCACGTGCTGGCCACACCCATGCCCAATTTAGCAAAAGGGACAAAAGTTGTGATACATCACGTGATGATGCAAGTTTGGCACCCCTGCCTTAGAGGATTCTCTATTTTCCAGCACTTGGCCATCATGCCAACATGGAACTGACATATCATCTGCATTTGGTCAAACTTTGACATGACCCTCCATGGGCCAGTTTTGGTTGAGAGTATTGAAGTCTTTTATGAAATCAACACTGGTTGCATAAAGTGTGTGATTCAGCTCCTCATGCTATTACCAGCAGGTCAATCAAGGTGCAGTTGGTGTCAACTTGGGGAATCCTGTCTATCATCTTTTACTAATAAATGATGGTTGTTCGTGGAGAATTATAAATTGTTCACCTCATTTCTGCAGGATCTGAATCTTCTCCGTAATGAAAGTTGAACCATCTATACTGGTATTCCCAACAGATTGAGGTCTCAAGGGAGTGCTAAAGACTTAATAAAACAATTTCAAGACTTTTCTATTAGCATATCCCTACATTTTGTCTGCCTTGGTGCTCAGCCAGGCATCTTGCATTTTATGCAGTTTATTCTGGACAATCCTACGAGCAATGGAAAAGAGTTTTTCTTAGCATCTGATGATAAGCTATCCTGATGGACATGATGAAAGGGATGCTTTTCAACAAGTAAAGCCTGTATGTCATCATTTTTATCCAAGCAGTCATGCTGCTGGAGAGTCCTAATATCTTTAGTTCACATGAATGGACAACATCCCTGAAGCATTCTCGGTCATTCTCAGCAGTGCCAGGAAGATATAGGTCAGCTAGCTCAGTTTTTAAGTCTAAGTCCTACTGTGGTTCTTTACTTACCCATTTCATTCTTTTCATGACTTCGTATTTTTGTAGTCCTTTCTTGAGTCTGATCGATGAGTAAGCAGGACTGCTATAATAAAGCAGTGGAAGTTTATCAGGTATGTTCTATCAGTTGAGGAATGGTAGAAGATAGGGTTGAGTTTTGCTGCACTGTAATTATTCTCTTTCTGAGCCCTTTTTCATTGTTTCATTTTGTAATCTATTTCCAGGCTACTTTTCAAGATAAATTAAGTGACACCTTTAGGAAAGGTTTTCTTTTGACTCTTCTGTTCTGCGACTTTGTGAAGATTGCAGTGTATATACTGAAATTCCTGTCATACTTTTCCTCCAATCCTCTTGAAGTGAACATTGGATTTAACATTTTCCTATAGTTGATTTCTTTTTGTTCAGTTTCTGCCAACAGTAAAACCAGCTTTGCAGTCTCCAAGATCTTCCTTTCCTCAACACCATTAAGATATTTTATTAAAAATAAACTACTCAACCAGAAAAAAATCCAGGTTTTCACTTTCCCCCCCAAAAAAGATATATGTGGTTTGCAAAATACTTTTAATATTTATTTATTAGTCTGACTTTATAAGTAACTCAGGGCGGCAAACATACATAAGACTCCTTCCTCCTGCTATTTTCCTCACAACCCTGTGAGGTAGACTGGGCTGAGAGAGAAGGACTGTCCCAAAATCATCCAGCAGGCTTTCATGCCTAAAATGGGACTAGAATTCAGTCTCCTGGTTTTCAGCTAGCACCTTAACCATACACCAATGTAGTTATTTTTAATACAATTAACCAACTCTCAGTAGATCTTTCACTTACAAGAATTTATTTCCATGTTAATATTAAATTGGTCATCAACAATAGCTCTCCTAGGAAAGATTTCCTGCTGATTCATTAAATGAAATTACATAATCCTGATTCTTAATGAAATTTATCTAAGAAAATAGCTGGACCTATTTATACTGTACTCAACTGACTATAGGAGGGCCTGCTCACAACAGCAATAACCTGCCCTTTGTGCTAGATTGGGACCATATCGTCTGAAAACCTTGTCATAAAAAAGAAAACATTTGCCTTTTTGAACTTGAAGGTTAAAGTTTGTACAACTTGCTGATCTAGGGAAGGCTTGCTTGTATATTGGTAAGAATATGCAATATGCTAAGAGATTAGCTACCTTGATTTCAAGGGACAAGGCATCCTTTTACTATTGTGACTAAGAGTAATAATACAGAACACAAGATTAAATGAACTACCTCAGAGTGTTACTTTTTTGCTTCTCTTAATGCTAGCAGTACGGTATAACCCCGTGTTATATGGTAATTATTGCTGGATTAAGAGTTTGAGCCTGGCACTCATTACCTCACATGGCTAGAAAGCTGACTCAACCAAACGTCGTTTTACTTTTAGAGCATAGAACATAGCCAGAAACATCCTCTGACTCTCAGCAATTGTTGCTTTGGAGCAGTTGTACACTGAATTTAATGTAGGAACATAAACAAATATATCCCAGGGGTGGGTTCCTTCCGATTCAGATTGGTTCGCCCAAACCGGTAGCGACCTGCTGGTGATGTCACTGAACCAGATCGGCCAGTGCCAGTCTGTGGGCACCGCCATCTTTTTTTGATTTTTTCCCCCCTGAATTAAAAATTTTTTTTTTCTTCTGTGCATGCGCAGAAGCCGAGTTTCTGGCACTGTGCATGTGGTCGCCATATTGTTTTTGGTGGGTTTTTTTAAAATGGGGGGGCTTGTTCTGCGCATGCGCGGCCACGTAGTGCAGGAGGAAGCGAACCGGCAGCGAGGTTCGTTGGAACCCACCCCTGAAAGACTGTGATCTATTTTGTGATAAGCAACTAAACACTGTGCTGTAAAAGTATTTTTACCTCATCCTTTTAACTTACTTTTTACTAAAGAAAAAAAGGTGTTTGATTCTAGAACTGGTGCTAAATAAAAAGGCAAGAGATTTTCTTTGTAACAATAGATTTTCTTCGTTTTTGATGGAAATGGGAAAGAGATGAAATGACAGAATTAAAAAAGCTGAACTATATTTAAATTATTTTAGCAATACCATAGGCTATTATTACAGATAAATTATATCTTTGCCAAAGAATCTATACTTTGATTAATGCCTTTAATCTCTCTGCAAGCTTAGCACACTCAGCAGCACATAGTTAAGTTGTAAGCTGACACCATTTTAGGTAAATTATAAAATGATGTGACAGAAATTTTTTTCCAGAAAGTATGAGGTATTTCCTGATACTTACAAGTCAAACATCCATGCAATTTCTCAGGCTGATCCTTGAAGCCTAAAGTGAAGGTTGGCCCAAACAACTTTTGTGACAGTTTTTTCTTCACAAAAATATTGTATATTACAAAATATTAACATTTTAAAGCTCAAAAGGGTTTTACCTAATGAAGAGATGTTGACCACAGATTAAATACGCAGGATCCAAACTGAATCTGGTTGCCAAGTATTATAGACTATTAAACAGGCTGGACAATATATTTAACACATTTGGACAGATTATGTTGTTACCATATTAATAGGCAAACAGTGGTATTGTGCGTTAAGTGCAATGGAAGAAAATATGCTCAAATAGTAAAGCAATTAAATGCATACAAGTTCTATTCATGAGTTAATAAATATGTGACAAAATAGTCTTCTCACACACTTCTTGTTCCAAAATCACCACCGTTTTTGTACACAGAACTTAAATTTGCCTGGAAATATTTTATTATTTATGGCAGATGTAACCATGGTGGGATGGGGATAAGATCACAAAATAGACAAGACTAGCTCAATTGTGGGTGAGAGTAGGTTTCTAAGAGTATCTGCAGTTTGTTTTTAAAGACACAAACCTATTCTAGGGCCTATATTTTTTAACTTGCTACCTATCTCAACATAGCAAATCACACTCTTGGTTTCAGCAGCCAAAAGACTAGAAGGGCGGCTTGCAAGGGCCAGTTCTTTCCTAGTGCCCTATGCTAAAATTGTGGTAACTCTTAACTAACTTAACCACTTTTTCATACACCAGCATGAATATTTGCTCAAGGAGCTTACTTCACTTCAAATTATCTTTGCACCATATATTTCCCACAGACTGGGTGCCGCAGGTGTGAACCTAAGGTGCGGGCAAGGAAAACGATGCCACCCAGATCGATGGGAGCCTGCACCCCTCACGGCTAATGTCCTCCGCCGGGGAAACACCTTAAATGCCTCCGCGGCTGCTTCCAACAACTCCTCCGGAATGACTCAGCGACTCCCAATGCCCTACTGACCTCGGAGGAGGAGGAGGCGGCAGTTGGGGAAGCTCTGTTTCTTCTCCCTCTTCCTCCTCCTCCTCCTCCCAAGAGGCGGCCGCCTCAGCAGCCCCGGCCATAAGCACCAACCGCCGGCAACAGGCGTCTCATCCGCCGACCATTGCGGCCCCACCAGCGACTCCCCTGCTCAGCAACCGGCCGTCCACGAGCATGGAAGGCGCCGCACCTGTCGAGAGCAAACCTAAGTGGACCACCAGGAGGGGCTGCGATGTTTTACGCGACCCAGCCCTCAACAAGGTTCGCGGGTCGGGCAGGGTGGCTGGATGGAAGCAGCTCCGCCGAGGTGCGGCGGGGCGAGAGCGGCTGTCTTGGGCGGGGGAAAGCAACGGGAAAGGCCAAGTCCGGCTCGCTTCCAGCCCTTCTTTTCCCGCGACGGGCTCCCAAAGCAAGGGGAGTTTTCTCTCTGGGCGCCGCGACTCTTCGGCGGCCTGACATTTTTTTCCACGCTTTTTGGTGTTTGGTGGTTTTGTTTTTTTTTGGCTTAGCTGAGCCGGCTTGTATTTTTTCAGCGCTGGCTCCGCCTCGGCGCTCGCCCTGTCAGCTAAAAGAGAAACAACAACTACCGCCGCCCGGCTCAGGAACGAAGCGGCCCCCAAACGCAGTAATTTGAACCCAGGCTCCGTCGATTGGTTGGGCTCTTCTTGGCAGGATCATCCCCACCGATCTCAGTTGGAGTTTAAGCGCAGACTGGACGGGTTGCGTGTGTAGTGTGTGTAAAAAAAAAAAAAGCACCAGATAACGCTTCGTGTACAAAAGGAAGGCGGCTAGAATGGAAAGGGGGACCGGCTGCTTTTGGGGCTTAAAGACTTTGCTTTAAAAGCAATGCTGAAAATAGCAGGTGAAGCTGTTCCAAGGGATGGAGGTTAACGCGCTGTTAAACAGTAGTAAACAGAAAGTAGAGGTAGTCCTCGAGTTACGACTATAATTGAGCCCAACATTTCTCTTGTTAAGCGAGACATTTGTTCAATGGGTTTTGCCCCATTTTACGACCTTTCTTGACACAGTTTCATTTTAATGTATGCCAATTATTGTGCATTCAAAGTGACAAAGTTATTCCGAGTCTAAGTTAAGTGAATTGCTGCAGTTGTTAAGTGAATCTGGCTTCCCCATTGACTTTGCATGTTAGAAGGTTGTAAAATATTATTCTGGGACATTGCAACCGTCATAAATATGAACCAGTTGCCAAGAGTCTGAATTTTGATCATGTGATAATGGGATGCTGCAAAGGTCATAAATGTGAAAAATTGTCATAAGTCACATTTTTTTCAGTGCCGTTGTAACTTTGAACGGTGACTGAATGAACTCTTGTAAGTCGAGGAATACCTGTATTACACAGTGTACCTTCTTAAGTCAACCTTGTACCACCCATCCACATTGCTTTCTTAGGGGAACTAGCTGTCTACAATGTAAATGTTTTCAGTGTGTGTATACTGTACACAAATAATCAAATCTTAGTTAGCTTTTTGTTATCAACAATACAGTAGAACCTCTGGTCACAACCATAATTCGTTCCATAACTTTGGTTGCAACCCAATTTGGTCGTGACCTGAACCTAATTTTGGAAATTTGGTGCTTACAAAAAAAAATGGTGCGGAAGGGGAAATTGTCAGTGAAAAAAAAATTGTGAATTTTTTGGGTCAGAAGCCAATTTGATTGTGGTCAGAAGCATCCGTGACCAGAGGTTCTACTGACTTTTCCAGCAAGATTGAACATTGTCTCTATCATGAGAATGTTGTGCTGTTTCATTTATCCTGTCAGAGTACACTATTTCATTTTTTTTAAAAGTCTATTGTTACACTACCTCAACTGGCTATAGCAATCCAAGCAATCATTCTCCATAGCGCTTCATCTTCATCTGATTAGAGCTAAACTACCAGACTTTGTGGATAAGGCCACAAAGAGGTCGGAGATGGAATGCAGTGCAATAAAAAAAGGTACTTAATGTTGGATGAAGCAGGTGAAATTTGCAGAAAGAAGGCTAACAGGCTAAAGCCCTGTTGAACTAGCTAAATTCACATTGAACTTAGGATCTACATGGATGTTAGTATATTTTTTAATTTTTGTTTTTGAGAGCAGGAACTGAGGAATATTACTGTATAGCTTTATAAAACTTTCATAATACCCTGCCGTGTAGTAAAATGGTAAAAATACTTGGTCCATCAAAGACATGATAAAATCCTTGGCGCAAAACAAGGATTTCCTCAGGATAAATGATTTCCCATTTTATTTAATGGGAATTATTTCTGGAAGAAGTAATCACAGGACTGCAGTCGTGTTGATGAGGAAAAATTCAAGTCATCCTGTATTACGTTAGAATAATGGAAATGAAACCTCCGTTATTGTGCAACTGGTTTCTTTCAGCTTTTTTGCTCAAATGGCAGTAATTTGGATATAATTTTCACCACGGCTCTTCCCATAGGTTGTACTTTTTCATCTTTTAATGGAATTCAGGATTTTTAAAATATATTATATAATAGTTTTTACTGTATGTTACCCAGAGTTGGGCAACCTTAAACATTTCTAAAATAAATAAATACATGTACCTAACATAACAATGGAAACAATTATGTTGAACTTGATTATTAATGACTACTTGAACATGTTTGCTTGAGAAAAATATGGACATATTTTGCCACTGTATTAAAAAAAACCGTTTCAATCTAATTTACGTAGAGCCTTTGGATTTTCTGTATAGTAGTCTTGTTTCTAAGTCATATCCAGGTCTGACTTTACTTAGCTTTTCTCAGATTAGACAAGGCCAGGTAGATGCTGCCACCTGCTGTGATAATAAGGTGTGTCTGTAGTGCTAAGATGTTATAGGTACTGTAAATTAAATAATATGGAGCATACTCTGCTATATATGATAACTTAATCAACTTTATCCCTTTCCTATGTACTTATCTTTATCAATATTTAAGCATATTTCTGCGTAAAAATAATAGTGAAAAACTCTTTCACAAAGAGGAGTTACCAAATTGTTAATGTATCGTAAGGATATTAAACCACTGAGTATGCTTATATAACACATCTGAGCCATGTTTCAGATTAGCATGTTCAACAAACTCAACGTGTGTTGTTTTGTGAACTGGGAAAAATGGAGAATTTATGCTTTCTGCTTCATCTTTATTTCCAGCTTTTTCCTTAAAACTTTTTTTTTAAAGTTTTGGAGGTTGGATTTTAAATCTGTACTAGTTGTTGCAAAAGGTGCTGAAGAGGAAGTACTATATTTCCATTTGGCAATGGAAGAATGTCATCAATCATATCCAGCCTTTCTCACTGGGGTTTCATGAGAGAGTACTAGGGCTTCCAAGAGAAGAGTGTGATGGGAAAAAATGTATTTTTGAACTTCTCCTGCTGCATAATGCTATCTCTCACAGTGGTGGGAATTTTTATGTGGTGTGACTCAGCTGCCAGCTGCCACTTTGCTGTTGTATAGGTTGTAAAACATGAGTTTTGTAGATTATTGTAGTAGTGATTGTATTATGACATTTTCATGTAGGGTTTCACCCAGTATGAAAATAATTTCAAGGGTTCATCCAGGCAAAATGTTTGAGAAAGGTTAATCTTTTGATCATTACATATTGGTGTATTGAACTTATATTAATATTATGTTCTTATCTTTATTTTTTTTTAGTTTTATTCCTAGAATCCATTCTAGAATTTCTTTGGCTCTGCTTCACATGATTTCTTTTATCAGCTGGGATATCAGATTAAGAATAGGAGTGAGAAATTATTTCTCAAGAACTGGACTTGAACATTATCTATTAAAACCTATGTTTGCTCTTTAAGAAATACGTAGTTTGGGTGGATGGATGATGCAGGTGTCCATAGTGAGTCTGTAAGGATAATGTGAAGAGAATATTTCCATCATGTTTGCATACAGTTTAAAAGATAATATGTACTTGTAGCCCTTGATTAAATTTAGGAATAAATGTCACTTTGTAAAAATTCTGCAAAGGCCTGGTCTTTAACATCTAACAATCTGGCAGAATGGAACCTAATCTTTGAACCTCTTTATAACGTTCATACTTTTCAGGCAAAAACTACAATTTCAATACAACGCCAAGTGTTTTTGCAGAAAAAGGAAGACAGACAAACTATCAGTCGATTAGTTAAATAGAACATTTTCAAGGCTAACTCTACTTCCTTGTGGAAATAACAGGAAAGTTTGGTGATGCTATTTTAATTACATGCTGTGAAAATGATATTTAACCTTTTATTTTCCTTGGAGGTCATTGACATATGCGCCACTTATTTTCTGTCAGTCTTGAAAATTATAATTAAGACTCATTCTTATTTGGAAACAGGAATCCTAGTTCCAAAGATAGAAAATTGAGCTATGTTTACTTTATTTCTTTTATAACACATGCAAGATAATTTAAGAAGAATGAAACCACATTTAACTTTTCAAGGATCCTTAAAAACTTTTACTTACGTGCAGATTATTTTCCTGAGCATCATTAGGAGCTATTCTGCAAAACAGCAAAAAAGAGTCCTTTCTGTTTTGGATATTGTATTGTTTATTTTTAGTTTCTTCTTCGTTTATAGGCTATGAAGCTAGGGCTCAAAAACATCCGTCTCTTAGAAGTTATACCCATTGAGATGCTTTTTGCATCTCCCATGCATGTATTGTGAATCACCCAGAGTCATTTGGAATTGGATAGTGCTAATCAAATATATTTGAAAATATATTTGAAAATATATTTGATTAGTCCTTCCTCAAACCCTTTTGCACCCTCCCCATGCCTTGCTGCACCTTCTGTGCACTCTCCCTGACCCTCCTACACATCCTTATTCTCTTCCCGCCCAGCAGCAGCTATTACACTTGCTTGCACACCTGGGTCTTGCAGTTTTCTACCAGCTTTCCCACTGACTTCAGTTGTGGGGAAACTGGCAGGAAGCTGCCTAGCCTAATAACTCTGGGATGTAGTTACCGGCAACCAGGACTCCAAGGATTGTCATTGCTGATTCATTTTTCCTTTACCACAGAATTGCTTAGTGATGGAAATTGCAGTCCTAATTGCTCTCATATATTGAAGATTATTTGTATATGTTAAGATTTGTACCTGACTCACCCTGCATTCAATTGCTTCTTTGATTAAAAGTTTTTCTTCATGAAAATCTTAGCAACAAACAGGGAAGCAGCATTTCTGAATCATCCTTGAGGTTCTGCCCCAGATCTGTCAGTAGTGTTTTCCTTTGGGGTGTGTACCTATTCTGGTGCGTCAGCCAGGAGTGACAGATATTGCAATTATCTCTTGATGGTTGTTTTTTTTTTACTCTAAGGTGGATTCAGCGCAACAGAATTCAAATCATACATTATATTGTCAACCCATGTAAATCATGTGATACTATATAATCACATGAATGCCTATTTGTAACAGGCATGATTGACATGTAAGATGAAATAATGTTAAAAGTAGATTAGTGTCATACTGAACCTGGCATGAAAGCTGAAAGATTGCCATGAGAACACCTGGTGATTTTAATACCAGAAAAGTTGTTATTTGTACCTCAACAATATCTATTATTTCTTCCTCCTCCTTTATAAATCCCTGGTCTGCCACAAAATTAACTGGGCAACCTTGCCCTAGTCCGTCTTGTAACTACCAATTAGACGATCAGCTGTCTGCAAACTGCTTTTACTAATGTCTACAGAATACTAGTGATTAGCAGTGGTTTCTGAGAAGGACAGAGAGAGAGGAAGCAAATTGTATATGTAAAGTAGGACATTGAATGGGTACCTCAACTGTTGCCCATGTAGTCTTTTATTCTACAATCTTTGTTCTTTTGGAATAAAAACATCATGCATCATATTGTGAGGATAATATTGGAGGGGCAGAACAATGATATAATCTTAAATTCTTTGAAAGAAAGGTGCCCTATCAATTCCTTGAAATACCCGTAGTGGGAATGTTGTTTTGTTTTTTGCTTATCTCATATCTTTCATTTCTGACTATAACAGAGTTTTATTTCTTAATTGTTAGTGAGGTGAGGTACTTTTCAAATTACTTCATGCATTTAAATTATACAATGTGAGAGGAATGTAGGCACCTATAGCTGAATATAGTAAAATGTTGATCATTTTTAGACAGATATGATGCTTATCATTCCATAATATAGATGTTTAGAGTTCCAGTCATAAAAAATAGGTCTAGAAGGATTTGTGGTGAATCCAAAAGTTGGGGTTTTTTTTGGCAAGCTTCTGTAATGTATCTTTCATGCCTCCCAAAGAAATTGGTGACAGAATTCCTATGTTCCTTCTTATGGGTTCCATATAGGTTGTAATCTATATAAGTAAGCATGAAAAAAGAAGGGCAAAGTTAAAGCAATCTCTACTGTATTAGTTACTGTCAAATATAGAGATGGCTTTAACCATCTGTATACTACTAAAACTCTTGAGGAGCCGAGGTGGCTCAGTGGTTAGAGTGCAGTACTGCAGGCCACTGAAACTGACTGCTAGTTCAGCATCTCAGCGGATCAAATCTCACCAGGCTCAAGGTTGACTCAGCCTTCCATCCTTCCGAGGTGGGTAAAATGAGGACCCA
>JANHGD010004311.1:43412-54200 GCA_027560375.1 Imantodes cenchoa | reverse complement strand
GTCGGGCTCCGCGCGCAGCCAGCTCCCGGAGCTCCGGTAGCAAAAGGTAAGTGGAACCCGCCCCTGGTCATAAGTCACTTTTTTTCAGTGCATGGTAACTTCAGTGCATTAAACAGTCATTGAACATACTATTGTAAGTCAAGGACTACCTGTATTTTTTTTCCTAAGACCAAAACTTTTCTATATGTTGCAAAACATTACTTATGGAATTTCAAGAAGGGTAAGTAGCGCTTAAAACTAATTTTAAAAATCAGAATTCTTCCTTGAGAAAGAAGACAAGAGATAAGTTTGGTTGTACATTGGGCCAATCTTCTGGAGGCAAAATATATAGAAAGCTGGAATACCAAGTACAGTGACATCCAGTTAAGCAATATTGCTTAAGCTGAAAAAATGAAAAGGATGCTGGTTGGAGAATTTTGAAAACTGAGGTCCACACATCTTAAAGTTGTAAAGTTTGGAAAACGCTGATCTAACTTTACCAAAAAGTAGGGAAGGTAGGATGAGAGGTTGTCAGAGACTCCAGGTTTGTAGGCTACAGTAGGAAGTTGACATCCCTGCTGGAAGAAGCAGTAGCCAACCAATTCTGTATTGTTGCCATAAAAATTACACTAGTAGTGATCAGAAACTGATCTTGATTTGAGGGAACATTTTTGTCTTATTTGAAGATAATTACCATCATATTAAATAATGAAGTAAATATTCAGAAATTTTTAAGGAAGGGCATTTTCCGTTTCAGATTCAGATTAACAGAGTTGGAAGGGACCTTGCAAGTCATCGAGTACAACCCCCTGCCCAGTAGGGGACCCTACATCTGCCTCTACCTAGGATTGAATTCACAACCTCCTGATTGTGAGGCCAGAGCTCCACCTCTAGGCCACAGGATAGTTCACTCTATATTAAGTACCTACCACAGATCCTCAGTATAACAGTGGAACATAAATTATATTAGTTCAGTCCCTAAGATAAAGGACATTGAAATCATCTTATATTAATTTTTCTCTTTTCCAACCATAGATCTGCTATTGACCTTGAAGAAATGGCTTCTGGACTCAACAAAAGAAAAATGATTCAACATGCTGTCTTTAAAGAACTTGTTAAGGTAAAATTAAAGTATTGTTTTCTAACCTATATCTGTAATACAGGTAAACATTCTAGGCATGTATCTATGTGTGTAGATATGCATGTATCTATGTGAATAACACATGGTCATTTTAAAGTGAATCTGTTGCAATGGTTGAGGTGTGCATAATATTAATAAGGCTTGCTATTGATTGAAACCTTCTGCTTCATAGCATTGCACCAACATTTCAACCCTCTTTTAGGGGAAAAATTGTATGTCTTATACTCTGAAAAATACAATATATGTACACCAGTCTACTATGATTTCTCAACAATCTATACTGAAAATACGCCCACTTAGTATAAATTGTATTGTAAATTGAATTATTGTTTTCTCAAATTGGCTTCTGGTCAATGTTAGACAGTATTGGCATCTTTGTATCTCTTTTACGGAAATTATTAAAGACAAAGAGGAGAAGAAAGAAGGTAATCTATTTTGCATCTTAAAGGCACTGTCATTGCTACTGCCAGTAGCATCAATGTAACATTGAGGAGTGTGAAGGACTGGAACTGGTCAGAGGTGTTCGTTGTTCCATTGCTCTTTTGTTGTATGTTATTGAAGCAGAAAGTAAAATAACATAACCTTGATTTCTGACTTTCAGAACCTAGCAGGAAAAGTGATACTGGAAAATATGCAATATAAAATATGCAAAACAAAACCCGAATGTTTTGTAAATATTTTGTAATTCTGGAAATTATGTTGCATTTTACTTTACAGCTTGTAGATCCTGGAGTCAAAGCTTGGACACCCACAAAAGGAAAACAAAATATCATCATGTTTGTAGGCTTGCAAGGAAGTGGCAAAACAACTTCGTGCTCAAAGGTATCATGTGTTCCACTAAGGTCCATATTACATTTTTGTTATCTCCTTACAAAGCTATTCTTTTTAAATTTGAAAATAGTGTGAACCATATGATTTCCAATTCAGTATGATGCATAGCTGATGATGCAGACCAACTTCTACATGGTTCATTGGCCATGTGTAATAAATATGTCAGATTTTACTGACAGACAGACTTTTGTAAACCAGGTATCTAGAATTTATTAGATATTTTTTAATAAAATACAAAAACTTTGCCAATAAAAAGTTGGCAAAGTTAACAAGATAAAAAGGACCATGATAGAGCATGAGAACAATAAATATTTGGTAGTAAACAGACTAGATCTATAGCTCTGTAATTGGCTGTACCTTAAAGAAGCTGATAGAAGATAGATATTTCAGTGTTTGTATATGCAACTTCAAATGAATGAAAGCAAAAAAGTGTTTTTAATAATAGCTTATAAGATTATATCTTGTTTTTGTTTAAATTAACAGTTGGCATATTATTACCAGAAGAAAGGCTGGAAGACATGTTTGATATGTGCAGACACTTACAGAGCAGGTACAGTGCTTAATTATTTTTAGTTACTTTGTTTTTGATAGATGTGTATGTCCGGGATGGCTAACGATATTTGTATTCTATAGGTGCTTTTGATCAGTTAAAACAGAATGCCACAAAAGCAAGAATTCCATTTTATGGGAGGTATGTATAATACCTAATAATTATAAACATTGATTATCCAATTTTGAGACGATGTTTATAGAAGTTCACTACATAGATATAGTTGGATAAAGCTAGAACTTTATTTTGATATTGTTTTGGTTAATATTTATCAGAGATCTTCAAAAAGTTTAATAGCAAAGTGTCTTAAACTGAAGTAAATTAATTTGTGTATTATCACAGTTCAAAATACCTCTGTTTACCAAGCTCAGTAGTTTCTCTGGAATAAGGAATGGACATCCTATTCCATATTTATGGGATGCATTCTAAAGTTTGTGTATGTGCTTGTGTGTATATCAATATATATCAGAAATTTTGGAGTTAAACTAAATTATTTAGTTAAAGAATCAAATGAACACTGAACATTCATAATTTAAAAATTATCCAATATCTGTTATCTGCTTGTCTATGAAAAAAATACAGAAAATTCATTTGGTACATTAATGTTTCAAAATAGCAAAACTCAGCTTTATTTTCAAGTCCTTTTTTACTACCACAATGCAGGGGTACACCAAATGTTTGATTTTAAACTGTTTCAATAAGTATGTAATTCCACAAAACATAATCATTCTAATCTTATGCAGGTTTGTTTGAGCATTCTGGAAATGGTTTGAAAAAATTTTGAGCTTGAAATTACCCCATTTCACTCTCAGAACTGCAGTCTTCTGCTTGAAACAGGACATTCTAATGGGATGGTTTGTGCTCAAATGATTTGAAATTAGGTGTTTTACATATTCTGTTGTATGTCCCAGCCCTATAGTGTTCTCTCCCTCTGTTGTATTTTAATTTTGGTCATAGTAGCTAGATTCATAGGATATGCTGCAATATGCAGTACCAACATGAATGCACATTACATGTTGATTTATGTGATAAAAATGGTAAAATAATCAGTGAAATTTATTGGAATTCTTCATTTAAATAAATTAGTCTTGATTGTCAGCTTATTAACATAAATAGAGATAAAAGTAGAGGTAACTAGTGAGGCATTCAGAATATATTCCTTGATAATTCTTGACTGGTACAATGAGCCTATCTGATCCCCCACCACCACATGATAGCTCTTTCCATCCCTTCCTTCCTTGCCTATAGTGCTGAAACGTGCTTTCCCCATTACATAGCTGATCACCTGCTTCTGAGTAATTATATAATTTCACATTATTTTAAGTATGTGTTTTTTCTTTTAACTAGTTACACAGAGATGGATCCTATAATTATTGCTTCAGAAGGTGTTGATAAATTTAAGAATGAAAACTTTGAAATAATAATAGTTGATACAAGTGGTCGTCACAAGCAGGAAGACTCTTTGTTTGAAGAAATGCTACAAGTTGCTAATGCCATAGTAAGTTTTGTTTGGATAATGCTGAATGAAAGTCATTCTAGAATTTACAAACAGTATAATGCTTCTTGAATGGTAAACAAAGATAGCATCTGTTGATGATCATTGGCCAGCATGCCTCACAAATCTGCTCTAGAAAAAATTAATTGGGGTTTTGTTGTTTTTTTGGAGTAGATTTGGGTTGGTATGGAATGGAGCAAACAAATCTTGATACATGAATGAAAGTCCATTTGGATGTGGCCAATAAGCTATTTTAAATTGGAAATATACTTTCAATTGTTGTTTTATCAGGAGATTATAGAATCATTTTCTGTTCTAAAATTATATACTAAGATCTTCAGTATACAGCAGATGTAAAATATGCATATAATGCACTTTTATAAGCATATCTAAATTGTTAAACATATATGCTATCAACTTATCATCTGTGTTCAGTGGGACTACAAAATGGGTGCATAGGATTAACTGCATTCATTTCTATTTGAATTTGGAGCAGTTGTAAAGCAACTCTCAAAATGGCCACTCTTCAAGGGCTAACACAGAACTCATTACACTGACTAGTATAAATGTCATCATGAAACCATCCCAATTTTATGATACGTTGTTGAAGTGATGATTAAGTGAATGCCATAGTTGTTAAGCAAACCCATTGTCCACAAAGGACAGTTTTGCTGGAAACCAGAAGTAAAGACCATTTTTGGCAAAAAAATGTTGTAAATTGCAGTCACCTGACTGCAAGGTGCTGCAAATAGCCACAAATTTGGTCTAGTTGCTGAGTGTCCAAAATGTGATCGATCACCTAACTGTGAGAGGACAGCAGACATCAGAATTTTGAATCTGGTTGGTAATACCTTTTTGGGATCCATTGTATTTTCGAAAAGTCACCAAGAGTTTTGTCTATAAGCAAGGGCTACCTGTAAAGTAAAATGTGCTATGAACAACCAGACAAAAAGTAAGATTTCCATTTTTCTAGAAATTAAAAATTGAACCAAAATTTGAATTAGATAAATGTTTTATTTAGGTCAAATCACCTACAATAACTGGCAGCAGCTCTCCAGGATGTCCCCGTCCCCACCTGAAGACACAAAGGATTAAATATTGGATTTATTTACTTACATGGAAAGTGCTTCCCAACTGAGATTTGATTGAGATTTGATCATTACACATTGACATAATTGGAATTTAGAATAAATGTGTATTTTCATGAAGCAAATCATTGTCATCTCCCTGAATGAAATGAGTATACAACTTAGATGTTTAACCTGACCTACAGTTTATTACAACTTTGAAGTGGAGCAAGGATAAGAGCTCCTAATTCTGTTTCCCTTTGTTTGGGTCATTGCTTCCAGCAACCAGATAATATAGTATATGTGATGGATGCCTCTATCGGTCAAGCCTGTGAAGCTCAAGCAAAGGCGTTCAAAGATAAAGTTGATGTTGCTTCTGTAATTGTGACTAAACTTGACGGCCATGCCAAAGGAGGTGGAGCATTGAGTGCGTAAGTACTTTTTACTGGTAATAGGCCAAGCAACATTGTATGGTGCCAATAAATAGCTGCATAAAATAAAGAATTCTGAAAAGACAGGGTTGATCCTGCATTTGATAGATTTTTCCAGCTCTTTTAGCTTTGCTTTTTGGGGAACTTGAAGCAAGAAAAACTACTGTTTCTTCACTGCTTACTGTATTTTGTTGGAAGTGGAGGAAAAACTGAGTTTTTAAACTATCGGGGTTGAGCGAATTCTTCAAATTTCAAAACCTTAATGCAGAAGAAGTATTCTATTCCTTTCTTAAATCTTTCATTTTGAGGCCAAGATACAAAAGTATAAATCTGTGTTTCACTACAGAGTTGCTGCCACTAAAAGTCCAATCATTTTTATTGGAACTGGCGAACATATAGATGACTTTGAACCTTTTAAAACGCAGCCTTTTATCAGTAAACTTCTTGGTATGTATTGCTCACTGCAAAAATTTAATTGCTAAAATTGATCCCCCTCCCGAGTTGTAATGGATTATGTTTCAGTTGTTAAAGAAGTGTGTTTTATATTACAGGCATGGGAGATATTGAAGGATTGATAGATAAAGTAAATGAATTGAAATTAGATGACAATGAGGCTCTCATAGAGAAACTAAAACATGGTAAGCCATGCCCCAAACTTTGCTAATATAGCAGTGTTTGGCAATTTCATTGTCTTGTCCATTTTGTTTTGAAAGATGGGATGAACCATCTGATTTATAGTTTACAAGTTTAATAATTACAGTTTAATGTTTTAACCATTCAGGTCAATTCACATTGAGAGATATGTATGAACAGTTCCAAAACATCATGAAAATGGGGCCCTTCAGTCAAATACTGGTAACTATAATGAGATTAGTTATCTAAAAACCACTTAATGCATTAATACTCACTTTGAAGTGGCTTTTAACACCTTTTTTGAAATTATTATAGGGTATGATCCCTGGTTTTGGAACAGATTTCATGAGTAAAGGCAATGAACAGGAATCAATGGCGCGGCTAAAAAAACTGATGACGATAATGGACAGTATGAATGATCAAGGTAACATTTCTAGAATAACTGAATTACAAAGGTTGCAACTTGTTTATGCTGTTGTCAGAATAATGAAAAATCCAAAACATATATATTTGTATATTTTTCATTTTGTGATTCATTATGATTTAAACATTGAACAGGATTCAGATTTTTCCTTCTATGGCTACAAGGCTCCCTTTGTTTATTGGGGGGAACCAACTTGAGTATAGACTTGCCTCTGGAGAAAAGGAATAGGGTATCAACTTTCTCTGATACCCCATCTTTCATTATTAGGAGCTTCACTAATACAAATTAAATCCCAATCTATGCTTTTACTTTCTTTAGCAGATTTAATTACAACTTTATTAATTATATTGAATCTGTAGTATTTGCTTCATTTTTAAAACTGGTTTATGGCTTATATAAGATATAGAACAGTACCAATCGGGTCCAGAATTTTGAGAGAAATTATCTTTTTTTTTTTAAAAAAGTCAAATTGACATCTCAACTTTTTGACAGTATTATCCATGAATAATTTCTCCTTTATCCATGGCTTCTCTTAATTATAGAACTAGATAGTACAGACGGAGCCAAAGTTTTCAGTAAGCAACCAGGAAGAATCCAAAGAGTAGCAAGAGGTTCTGGTGTTTCAACTAGAGATGTTCAAGAACTCCTGACACAGTACACAAAATTTGCCCAAATGGTGAAAAAGATGGGAGGCATTAAAGGACTTTTTAAAGGTGAGAATCAATGCACACTTTGAATATCTACTATGCATGCATATACAGGTAGTTCTCGACTTACAAAAGTTCGTATAGTGACCATTCAAGGTTACGGCAGCACTGAAAAAAGAGACATGGCTGTTTTTCACACACATGACTATTGCAGCATGCACATGGTCACATGATCAAAATTCGGATGCTTGGCAATTGGTTCATATTTATATAACAGTTGCAATGTCCCAGGATCATATGATCACCTTTTGCAACCGTCCGACCAGTCAAGTCAATGGAGAAGCCAAATTCACTTAACAACCGTGTTACTAACTTAACAACTGCAGTGATTCCTTTAACAACTGTGGCAAGAAAGGTCATAAAACAGGACAAAACTCATTTAACAACTGTCTCGCTTAGCAACAGAAATTTTGGGCTTGGTTGTAGTTGTAGGTAGAGGACCATTTGTATTAGGCATTCTGGATTGACTCAGTTGCTTAACACTAGACTCATAGAATTGAATCTAAGAGATCCATCTGCTGAAAAGCAGCATTTAATGGTGGGTATTGTTACTGTCCCTCAAGATTTATCACATATCTGCCCAAAAAGATTGAAGAATCCTCCACAGGGCAAATTTGAGAGGCATGTAATGCTGGTCTGTGACCATAATAAAAATTGATTAGAGGCACATGAAAAGGAAAAAGAGATGTGAAGTCTTACTACATAAGTGTAGGGATGGGGGCCATATAAGGGTGTGAGTAGAATACCGCCTGCCCTAAACGGGCCCTTTGCTCCTATGATCTCACTTAGTTCATATGCCCAGAATGATCTAAGATACCTTCTCTGGCTGGTACCTGATCTCATCGAGGTGGCAATAACAGGATGCTCATTAAGTGAGAAGGAGGGGGGGAATTCACCAATGAGAATGCTGTTGCTCCCTTATACCTTTTGCTTTTTGAGACATCTTCGCACCCTGCCATGATTTGTGTCTAATTCCCATACATGTCATTTATGGATGAACCCATAAATTCTAGAAAATAATTTATAATTTCTAACTCTATTAAAATTTGGTACGTATAAGGTAACTTTTGAAAAGCTATTAACACATTTAATGGAAACATTATGTATTAATTAGGTCTAGAAATAAGACAGCTAATCTGCACAAATTTGTTGCAGAAAGAAAAGTATTTTCATACATTTATGAAATTTCTGCAGAAAACTATATTGATATTAAACATATGAAAAGCTGCAATATTTGCTTGTGGGAATTGCTATAAAATTATATTTATGGTGCAGTACAAATTGTAATATGCTGGAATGAAAAAAAAATTCACAATATTTTTCAGTAAATAAATTGAACTGAGATTGTCTTGCTATTATGCACAATCTTACTTTATTAGAGATCTCATAAACAACTAGATTATTTGAGAGCTAGATACACACACACCCAAGTTATAGTTTCATTTATTTTTCTCTATTTCCTTAATATGTACCATATCTACTTTTTAAAGTGGTTTCTTTTTTTCCCCTTTCCCTATTTTATTTTATGTCTCATAATGTCTGAAATTCAAAAAATGTACAAGAGTTTATCAATATTGGTAGAAATGTTTAGGCATTCTAATTTGCATGGGCACTTCATTGTACCACTAAATATTCTTTGCAACTGTTTTTGAATCAAGGAGATACTGAATGATTGCTATTTGAATCAAAGTGATATGAATGATTGCTATTTAAGAAGCAATAGAAAAATAATTTAACATTTAAACATTTAAAAATAACATTTAAGTTTACTATTTCATTACAGGTGGCATGGCAGGATTGCAGTCAATGATGCGCCAGTTTCAACAGGGTGCTGCTGGAAATATAAAAGGCATGATGGGATTCAATAACATGTAATAGCAGCTTTAATAAACTGATTGACCATTATTTGCTGGAATATTTATACAAAGAATGAGAGCTCCTTTTCTGCTGTGGAGAACTTTAATGCAGCATTATACTTCTAAAACATCAGTTTGGAGATTTTCCAGTCTTTATGTCTAGAAAGGGGTTCTAGTTTGACTTCAGTTTATTAATGTTTCAGTTTTAATATTTTCTTGGACCTGTTTAAAAATAAATCATGTATAAATTTAATATTTAGAGGAACTTTTTAATTGTTTCAAATGGCAACCCTTATATTTGTAAACAATTCAGATCTTTGGTCAATGCCAGTTTGTCAGAAATATATTGTAAAATAAACTTACCTGGTTGTAAATTTAAGAGCTGATTTTTGTGCTTACAACAAACTTTAGAAATAAGTCTGTTGCAAGGAAGTGTTAACTGTTGACCGTGTGCTTCAAGAATTAATTTCAGTCTTCTCAGTTTTAACGTCCCTTGAAGTAAGTCTGGGCAGCAATAATAAAATGATGTCTTATTTCCTGATAGTTTGCTATCGGGTAATTTGGAAGAGCCAATGTCTCCAGCAAATGTTATTTGTATAAATTTGTTGCAGGGAATATTCAGATAAATTATATCTTCAGGTTTAACTTCAGTTCCAGGCTAAATTATGATGCTGTGTTTATGTCAAATCCTTTGTTCTTCTTTATATCCACCCACAATAAAAATACCATTCATACAGAAAGGAAAAACATTTGAACACAACTTTGACTAAATCCTTTGATATAAATTAGAATGCTGTCACATTATCTGAAAAATTTCTTTGGCTTTCCTCAAAATCAATACCAGCTGAAGTAACAAAATGCTAATTCATTGTGTTGATTGATTTTGATTTAGCAAATTGCAAAAGCCCAACTATATAATTGGTATGTATACATTTTATCACATATGGCTAATAGTAATAGGCATGCTATTTTGTTCTATTAAATATGGGATGGATGTGATATTGTACCCACAAGTTTTCTAAAGGCAAACAACATTGTAGTTAATATACAGACTGTCCTGTATTTGTATCCATTTGGTTTTCCCATTTCCAAAGGCTTGTGTCCAAGCACAGGAATATATATGACTTATCAAGTGGATTTTATATTATAAAACATAGAACAATCTTTTAATTTTTTTATTTTGTGTCTAGAAATCTGACACATGCAAATTCACAATCTATTATATTCTTTGCAAGCTGGTTAAGATCAGTAGAAAGAAGTGAGATGGGGAGACGTAATATAGTGAAAGAATTGTTTAATCCAGCAATTTTAAACTTAGGTTTTCAAATCTCAAGTCTGTAAGACATAAGGGGTCCTTGGTGCTCTCTGAGCTGGGTTGTTTTCTTGCAGACATTTCATAACCCACACTAGGTGTTTGTTTGTTTGTTTGTTTGTTTGTTTGTTTGTTTATTGGGATTTATAGGCTGCCCTTTCCCGAGGGACTCAGGGCGGCGAACAAAATATACATAAATACAGTAAGTACATAATTTAAATGACCAATCCCAATAATAATAAAAACACAATACAGTACATACATACATTCATCAGTCATACAGGGGCCGCACACCCAGATGGCAAAATTCATTGGCCCCAGGCCTGACGCCAAAGCCAAGCTTTAACGGCTTTCCTGAAGGC
>JANHGD010004311.1:26374-38008 GCA_027560375.1 Imantodes cenchoa | reverse complement strand
CTCAGCCTTCCATCCTTCCGAGGTGGGTAAAATGAGGACTCAGATTGTTGGGGGCAATATGCTGACTCTGTAAACTGTAAACTGGAGAAGGCTGTAAAAGCACTGTAAAGCAGTATATAAGTCTAAGTGCTATTGCTATTTACTGAGCAAGTAGGGCAAAGCTGGTTTGCATCACCTTTTCCCTCAGCAGTTATAAATGCAGTATGTTTCACTGGTCTACCTTTTGTCATTGTCCTCCATCCTCTTAGCTGTTGCTAAGAACGCTCAATGTGGCAGATTTCATTGGCCCGCCCAACACCCATCTTTGCAATAATTTCCCTTTCTTTTCACCTTCTCCCCCCACCTTCAGTAACCATTGCTTTTTCCTAGTCTTACTCTCTTTCCCCTCTAAACACACTTCTGCTTAGAATGTTTAGTTACATGCTTAGTTTGGGTATGACCCACAGCTATTGAACAGCTATAAACAGCTATTTCAAACCCAGAATGGTTTGCGCAAAAGCCATTTTAGGGACATGTTTGATCTTGTCAGTGTTTCTGCTGACCACGTCAGTTGTATTATTGTTTTATTCAATATTGGAATGTGTTTGGTTGAGTGTTCCAATATTATTTCATTTCATTTATGCTTACCTTTCTGCTTTGATAAACACTCAGAATAGCTAGTAAGAGTGTAAAATCAAAAGGAATATAGACATTAATTTAAAAATTATAATTAAATACTGAAAGCATTTAAAAGTTAAACCCATAGTGAAAGAGGGGAGTGAAATGGAATTCCTGCAGGAAGATGTTTCCTAGACTGGGAATATTCCTTCCTATGTGCCAGAAGTACAGAAGTTTTTTTCAATAGCAGATGCATTTTCAGATCTGAACCAGACAATTTCATTCAGTGAGGCCTCATATGAATTCTGTATCTTGCATCATCAATTAGCACCCTAGCTTCAGACACATTTTCTGACGTACAGTTCTGGGCATTTTTTGAAAGAGCATTTACAATAATTGCAACAGTGATGCATATTTTAAAGTATTTGATGGGATTAAAGCTTGTTGAGAAGTAACCTGTTGTAAAATATATCGATTCTTTTAGGAGGAGGAAGAAGAGGAAGAAAACAAATTGTCAGAGGAAGCGGAAAGGAGGTTTCAAGAACAGAAGCAGAGCCAAGAAGGAATGGCTATTCAGACAGCCCAGCCAAGGGATACAGCCTGTAGTACATTCACGAATCTGAATTTTGAAATTGAAGGAGAGCATCAGTCTGTTGTAGAAAGTAAACGAGATTTTACTGTAGTATCTGCTTAGAATGTCATATAGTAACATTTCTTGAATTGCCAAACATTTGTTGGTCCTTTTTTGCATGTTTAGTGGCATGTAATTTATTTTAATATGGCCATCAGAAAGTTATTAATATTAGTTTCTTCAGTCCATCTCTGTCTAGTAAAGACCAAAATATTTATTTCAACTATTATAAAATGGAAATAAATGGATTCTATTTTGATCTTCCTATGCAGAAGTAAAAGATCTTTCCCGAGCACCTGGTGCCTTCATGATAGTTATGGACTGATAACTATGTTTCTTTTTATTTAAGTCTGTTTTGTTTTTATAACATTACTTACTGAAAGCTAGGTGAAAATTTTAATCTAACTGGAAAATAAATACTTTTGTGATTTAGTCTAATTGCACTGTTGCACATGTTTATATGAATGTCCAGCAGTCATCTAATTCATGTGGTTTTGTTCATATTTGCTAACTAAAGAATACTCTTAAAATTCATCTAAAAATTTATAAAGGGTAAGTGTTGCAGGTCCAACGAGTACCGGTATCAGTTGGTTGATATTAAATCTCAGGCTTTACAAAATGTGATAGAAAAGAACTCCACTGTTCCAAAGAGTTGATGCTTAGCCTACATCAATATTAGATGAATTGTTGAATGTAAACACTGAGCAAAATTTTAAATGAATGTGCTGTTCGTGAAGTATGATGAATTATTAGTACTGTATGTTCATAGTTTCATACATGTACCTACCACTATTCTGACTTTAAAAACTGAAGTCAATCACGTGTAAAATTTAACATCTCGAAAATATTTATTTTTAATAGGAAGAATCACCTATTATGACAATTGTGAATTTTCAAACTAAAAATCTGTTCATCCTAAGAAACACTGAAAATCTACTGTAAACGGAAATTTTCTGTAGGACAATCCATAAAACATCTGCAACATGAAGTTTATAGAGATCAGAGCTGAATGGATTGTGTGCATGTAGCATAATGGGATGCATTTAGCAAAGTTGTTCTGCTCCCTAAGCACTTTTTAGATGTAATGACTTCAGTAGTTTACATTGCCCCTTCATTCTGTTCTTAAACATATACATTTGTATAAATTTAGCTGGAATTTTAAAAAGAAACTGCAATATACTATATAGTATAAAAGAGTGGATGAAAATGGCAAAGATAAAGAATATATGCTTTTGCCTTCATTGTCATCTGATCAGGAGAAATCTAATCTCGTATACTGCTCATTTGGTACGGTACTTTTTAAAATGTTTGGACAGTTTTCTCTCAATATATGCATCCATTTTGGATTACAAAATGATATAATTGTTGGCTATAAATGTGTAATATAATTATTCAAATCACTGTATAGGACATAAATTATAAGGCAACATAGTTAATAAACTGATTACCCTGCTCTAATTTTTGCTAGTCAGAAATGTTCCTACAATAATGAATAGGGAAGGGTTTGTTATGAGATTCTTCTAGTCATTGTGCCTTACCTTTTAATATTTTTTAGAATTTGCAAATATGTTTCTTTTCTTGTAAATGCATTAAAATGTATATTTAATATAATTATGACAGTTGAGTCCATGGATGTTGTTACAGGACTGACAATGTTAGATATCTGATATTGGGAGCAAAAACAGTGCCACAATGTTCTTCCTATGGAACTGATTACAAGATCTAATCTGCACTGAGTTTAGCAGGATTTGATCAATTGCATACAATTAACAAATCTTTTTTTTAAAAACTGTATTCTATTTATTGCTATTACATATTTAGACAATCAATGCTTCCAGTGTGTTTGTAAAACATGCCATACTTATGCTTTTAACTTATTTATGCACCATCATTTTACATTTCATAACAGCGCTTTTCCCAGTCTTAGATTTATTATGTTATTCATCTTTAAAGCTTAGGGAAACCAAAATTTAGTTACAACATAATAAGCTTAAGACCTAGTTTAAAAAACTGCAATTCAGGCAAAATGACAATACATACCTGATTATTATCCAAGCATTTTAATTTACCATGGTTTGTATTTTTGGAATTTTAAATCAACATTCTTTAACATGGGATCTAAACAGATATCAGAGTCATACTGCTACAACTAAGTTCAACACTTCTGAATGACAACTGGTTGGGGAGACTGACTTAAACACACAGCTGCTTGATATATTAGTCTTCTGTGGAAATGACAGTGTTATTTGACTTCATCAATCTGGCCAGCTGACAGGTACAATTTACTTGTTAATTTCCAGAATTAGACTGAACATTTGTAATTACGCACAGAGAGAAACATAATAGATTTTGGATTTTGTTTTAGCAAAGGTCATTCAACGGTACAAAACTGAAATATTTCAGAAAATTTCTTGATTAAGTGCAGTATGGATTGCTACTATAGGTTCTGAAATTATTTAAATAAACATTAATTTACCAACAGCTCTTTTTAACATTTAATAATTAAGCATTTTTAAAAACCTCAAATGAGGTTCATTTCAATTTTTTTTTAAAAAGATGTCCATCTGGAGTTAGATGGAAACTTCAGTGAAATGTGCAATGAATTTGCTATTCAGCATTAAGCAGTCACTGTATCAGTTGGGCATATCTCCAATAATACAATCTATTACTGTTAAATCATGTATCAAGAAGATCTGTTGTACTGTCATTATCACTGGCCACAAGAACTTCTCTGTTTTCATAAGTCCAGAAGCCATTAAGATCAATTAAAATACTGGTGACTGTATCTCCTTGACTGCTGTTGATTAAATCTTGAAGTGAAATCTTGTAAGGATCCTTAGGTTTTACCATATCAAAGATCTCATCCTAGAAAAAATAAAATTTAACAATTTATTATTAGCGTCTCATGGTATAAACTTATATGTCCATAAAAAAACAAATTATTTAATTAAACTAAATGTTCCCTTATACCTTTTTGTTCTTATGAACAAAAGAAGACTACATAGTACAAATACAATGTGTACTAATATGCAATAAATAAGGAAGATCTGATGGAAATATATAAGCTCCATTAACAAGGTGGCAAGGGATAATTTTTTAACTGCAGACCACTGAGATAACAGTTGGAAGCTTCTGAGGTAAATGCCGCGATTAATTAAAAGTATAAAGGATAAGAGGTACAACATAACCAGATTTGCAAGATTCTGATAACTAATCTCAATAAAAGTAATTCAGACTTTATGTGGAGGTGATTACCTACGCTGTTCTACTCTGCACTCCATAACTGGATTACTGCAATGCACTCTACATAAGGCTGCCCTTGAAGACAATCAGAAGCATCGGAAGTGTTATAAAATGAAACTGGAGGCATTAATGGGCACCTCTTAGTATGCCTATTGTCCTCACTGGTGTGTGAACTGCATTGGTTGGTAGTTGGTTTCTGGGTGCAATTCAAGGTGCTAGTTGTTACCTAAAAGCCC
The DNA here is from genome assembly GCA_027560375.1 of Imantodes cenchoa. Taxonomy (NCBI): domain Eukaryota; kingdom Metazoa; phylum Chordata; class Lepidosauria; order Squamata; family Dipsadidae; genus Imantodes; species Imantodes cenchoa. The sequence goes on along the minus strand of JANHGD010004311.1, from coordinate 33,301 downwards.
TTTATGGCAGGGGAACATGGATATCTGAGGAACCATCTATCTCCAATAATTTCTGCTTCCCTGGTATGTTCTGGCAGAGTTGGTATGCTCCAGATCTCTTTACCTATGTAATTTTTTAATGGTTTTCACTATTTTGCATTTGTATTTGTAAGCTGCCCAGTATCTATGGTAGTGGGAAATTGTAATAAATTTTAAAAAATAATAATTACCTTAAATAGTAGATAGTATAACTTCATATTGTTTTTTTAAAGATATTGTAATTCAAACAAATATAGCCAGAATGCCCACCCCAAAAAAACTATTTCTGCTTGGGCAATGAAATCAACTTTATGTAACCATAAGATATGCACATTCTAGTATACAGTGTATGTAACTATACTGCTGACTATCAGAGAAGTACTTCAAAAATAAGTTCACTAAGTATTGCACACAAATACATTTTAATCAGAATTCTAACCTTCACATCTTGAAAAGAAACCGGATCTTGTCCGTGGATTTTCATTTGTTCTTGAATAGCCTACCAAGAACAGAAATGAAGGAGATGATTAACATTTTAAAAATGAAGATGTACACAATGAAGTAAGCTTTATTAGAATTGCAATAGTTGGTCAAATTTGCAGAGATGCAAAGGTGCAAAATACTGTAGCAATTGCGATGACAATTAATATTGATTTGAGCATCGGACAAAGCATTTTACAATATTCTATATAGTAAAGCTAATATTATCTATCTGTTCATAATATTTAAGGAACCTAGATGTCCCACTACCAAGAGATTTAAATCAAAACACAGCAGAATGAACATGGAATTCAATACATATAGTATTAATGATATTGATTTTGGCCAATATCAATTATTTGCAAAGCGTTGGATCTGTGTTTAACTTCTTTCAGGAATAGCATGGGTTACATTCAGGTCTTGTACTACAAAGTATGTGATCAATTTTAAAAAAAGAAAAAAGACTGACCATCTGTTCAATCTATTTGCAATCATTCCTAACTCTTAGCCCATTAAAAAAAAAAAAGAACCGAGCAGCATGTCTCGTTGTTAAAATAAGCTTTTAGCCTCAAATTTTCAGCCTAACTATTATGTGTACGCTGGCAGAAAAAAATAATTGGAAAATGAAGGGCCAAAGTGTTGTTTATTACAGAAGAATTAATCTGCTTCATGCTGCTAAAAAACCACAGTTCCTGATGTAGTTTAAACCTGCAGAGCGTTTATTATAAAGGCTTTGAAAAGGTTCCAGAGTTTGGGGGAGGTGACAGTAAAAATCTTTGACTGAATTAGCCTCTTGGATCATTCACAGTGTAATATTTTTGTTTAGTAGCCACCAAATTGGAGGAACAATATTAGGTGACATGCTGGGGGTGATTTTACAAATAATAATTAATGCTCCTTAATTACTTGAATCTTAATAAAACGTACTAATATCTTGTGAATGTAACAATGAAACCATTCATTATCACCATTTCCAAAAAGATTGCTTATTAATTAGCAATATTCCATTTGCTGAAAATAGAAAAAAAAGATTAAGTCAACTAACATTTATATTGATCCTGTGAAGGCTGGAATAGTATTTCCAGTCTTAGTATTTCTACTGATAGATCTCTGTGAAATCATTGATTCATTAATCAGTGTAGCTTCTGAAGTACTTATTTTTCTGGGATTATTAAGCATCATCTGTAAACTTTGTTAATCTGAATTATTTACCAGTCAAGTCAGCAAAACAAATTAGAAAGGGAAATTTAAAATTTACACTAAAAGCTATCATATAATTAGACAGAAATTTAAGCTCTTCTATCATGGCAGTAGCTAAAAAAATATTCTGTTAAACATTAGAGGTTATTAGCAATTCTTTCCTCAAAAAAGAAGCTGGGCTTATTGATTTTTTTTAGAAAAACTCATATTTAATTGCAAGCACAGCAATATGGTACTATAATGTAAGATGTTCTGAAAATAATTCTGAATTTTTTTTAATGTAAAATTTTAAATGTTTGTATTTGAAAAAATTATTGTAATAAATAGAGGTGCTTTAAAGTAATCATCAGCTGGTTTCTAAGCAAAGGCACAATAGTTACAACAACACATGTACAAAAGAATGACCTACCTTTACAAAAAGGGACTTACCCTAAAAAAATAATTAAGGGAAAAGACATTCAGGTATCCTTTGTTCTCTATATCAAGCAATTTGAAAATATACTGCAAAGCTGCAGGTTCCTTTCTGTTTTCTAATGCAAGTACAAAGTCCAAGTACGTCTTATAGTCCTAAAAGCAGATGCAATCATGTTTATTATAGTCCTCTTTTAAAATTGATTTTGCAAGCAAACCATAATTGATGACTATTTCCTTGTAGGAGAGCAGTTACATTTTAGTGAAAGTCAGCATGAAATAGAAATGGCCATTGAAGGGGAAAAAAGTGAACAGAAATTGCTTTTTTTAACTGGCTAAGCAACATCCCCATAGATTTCTATCATTTGTACAACGGAGCTGCTCAGAATTCAAATTAAAGAAACAAATGTCTACACAGTAGATTAATCTACTGCTACTTGTCATTCCACTGATGAAAGCTAAACAGTTATTAGGTTAGGACATTTTAAAAAAATTGATTAGGAAATTTGCTATAATTTTTTTAGCATTTAAGAATCATTATTGTTAATGGCAATAGTTCTGCAGCTTTCTACCGGATTCTAATCTCATATGATTTAAGAATACATTTTCTAGCAGAAACTGAATACAATTTTAAAATTTATTATATGTCACAATCATTCTCTATAAGATGTATCCTTGGAGTTAATAAGAATCAAGGTCCAAAACTCCATCTAGAAAATTAAAAGTATGGTATATATTAAAAGGAAATTCTATATTCTACTTTAGACATATTATGGTTCTGTATTCATGTCAGTTACTTTCAGATTATAAATTGTTCACTGTTCCTGGTTTTGGCAGAAAAAGAGAAATAATGAAGAACTCACTGTCCTCTCTTCACAATGAGATTTCTTCTTCTCATTAAGAATGCAAAGTCAGTTATGAAAAATACCATGTGGGGGATTCAGCTGCCAGTGAAAAGTGAATGTTTCTTTCATTCTATTTAGTTAATATGCATTTTATGTTACAATCTTAGAAACTGCAGGAGATCAGTTAAAAAACAAACAATGTTTCATGAAACACACTATACTACTGATATCTATGAGGGAATACCATTTCTCCATCATAGGTCAGACACTCCTGAAAGACCCGATCCAAAAAGATGTTGGTTAGTGTCCCTGTTCCATATCGAGACAATTCTTCTTTGCTAAGCATGCCGTTGTGATCTTTGTCAAGATTCAAATATTGGCCTGCAGAGGATGGGGAAAAGTGGTAAACATGAAAGGGAGAAATGCAGTTTCTGTACCATTTTACAGTTAAAAGATAATGAGAAAAGATGAATTCAGCTTGCTTATTATACAACTTTTATAGTATAATATATGCCAAAACATTTTAGATTTCTAGAGAAAAAATCTCTACTTTTCAACACATGAACGGAAAAGGAAGTTTTGTCTTGAGAACTTTATAAAAATCTGTTATGAATGTTAGAATGTTTGTAATAAACAAAAGGTGTAGGGGCACTGGTATTTACCAGTGAGATCTAGTCAGCAAGCCGTGTTCTGTTCAAGAAGCTACATTCCAAGACGTTCTGTGTACTACCACATTTTAATCTGCTCTGGTTATTTGCACTCACTGAATATGTTCAGCCCTACTTAAGCTATTCAGGTATTCTGCCCATTAAGATTTGTTTGTACTTATGTGAAGTAGAACCAATAGCATCCAAAGAAAAATTAACAGTAGGTTTGGTGGACAAAACCTCAATGATTATTAGATTACTATACAAAAATTTCTGGTAAGGAATTATGTCAGGCTGAAAAATGTATGTTGCTCTGGAAAATCTCCCTGGACCAAAGGAGGTCATGAGATAACCCACTAGCATTCCAGTTGGTTGCTCCTCATGAATAAATTACAGAAATGGAAGGCTTTTCAATTAGCTTAGGAGCTGAGTTGAAAGCGGCCTATCCCTTTTTTTGGGATTATAAAATAAAAAGAGGCTAAATTGAGGACTACATGTAGATTACTACCTGTAGCATACCTTTTGTTATGCACAGTCTGACAATTAGATGCATTCTTTAACAATGAACAAAAAGCATTCCTACAAAGGTCTGTTTTCTTTAAGTAGCTTAATTCAAATTTATGCCAAAAGTAATAAAAATAAGAAAGTAACTGCCCCCTTTATCCCTTTAAACACTTTCTTAAGTCTTCTTATGTGTTTTTTTGCAGAAAATTTTTGAATCTTTAAATCTTCTAAGTTTTTTTTCACTTTACAATCCTGAAAGAGGTTTAACTCACAGAAAAGAACCTAGGGTGGGAAGAGTATTGCTCAGCCTCTTGGCATTCTGCAGATAAATTATTTATTAAAAAAGTGATTAAGAAATGAGGATGGCTGACCATATTGTTCATACAGACTACACCACAGTAGTGACTGTAGTTGGAATTTAAGGATTCCTGGCTGCTCCACCCACAGAATCCATAGGCTGCATTGTACTCTCTGGAAAGTGAGTGCAATTTTGGAACAGCCACAATTCACTGTAGACACTCCCAAAATGGTGCCATTTCTGGGATGGAGCCTCCTGGCCTGCAGTGAGTCTGAGGGACAAATGGGGTGGGAAAACAGCCCCAAGAGCTTCCTGGAGCAGGAAGTGGAACACAGCATGCCTCAAAGGATGGGGGAGGCCTTTGAGGCATAGTGTGTTCCACTGAAGTCTGAGCCTGTGCTAGCTTCCCATGATCTCTCCCACCCCTGAGACAGCATGTCCTCTATTTAACGACCCACCCAGTTGCTTAAGGACTGCAGTGGGAAGAGCAGGTGTGGTGGTCATTAAGCGAGGTGATCCTGGTGTCTCATTCAATGACAGTCACAACCTGTGACTATAATGGATAGGCTCCATTAAGGACATAAGTTGAAGACGTATGACTTTTGTTTCTATGATGATATGAACTGTCACAGCTTGAAGTTACAGAGAAAGTGAAATAAAAGAGAAATTTGCCTTTTCAATTTCAAGAAAAACAGCAGGAGAGGATAGGAGTAGATTGTTATGGCAGCCTCTAGAGAAAATTCTGCCAAACAAGATTTGTTTCAGAAATTATTTGAACAAATGAAAAAGATTTTGAAAAAAGAATGGATGAAAGACTTTTAAAGATGAAAGAGAAAATGAAACAAGAAGTTTAAAAGATGTAGTATATAGCAAGTTTCTAGAGAGGGTGTAAAACAAACTAACCATAAAGTGGAAATTTTAGAGAGTAAGATAGAAGTTCTAAAGAGCTGAAAAAAGAATTAGGAAATCTGACTTTTTAGAACTGAGAAAGAATTTTTGTTTGAGGATTAAGTTATTCTACATGTCTAAGAAGATATTAGAAAAACGATTATTAAAAGCTTGGCCCAGACATAGGCAGAAATTGGTAACAATTATAAAATAAATTCTAGATTTACTACAACAACAAATGTTCCAAGGGATGTTTTAGTGCATTTTGTTAGGAAGAAGAAAAGGGAGCAAATTCTGCAGCAGCATTTCAGTACAATATTGGGAATGGATGTTAGATTTTTTAAAAAATTTTATAATATAATTTTTATTATGTTTCAATTTTTTTTTCATACTTAATATTTACAACACGGATTTCATCCATTTTTATACATTATTCATTAACATCATTATTCTTTAACACAGTTCATACTTACATACATTATTATTTCATATAGTCCATATATACATTATTATCACTTTTATCTTTGATATTATTCTAATTATTATTATTTTTTTCTCGAACGATCCTGTTTTCTTCATCTTCTCACGTTGTCTGCTTGTTTCTGTCTTTCTTTCTTTGTTTTTTCCCTTTTAGTCCATTCATACCATTTTGTCCATACTTCATAGTATTCTGTATTGCTTTGATCTTTTAGTTCTATAGTTAATTTGTCCATTTCTGCACATTTATATATTTTGTTTATTAATACATTGTCCGGTGGTATTTGATTTTCTCTCCAATATTGTGCGTACGCTATTCTTGCTGCCGTTATAATATGTAATATTAAATATTGAATTTTTTTAGGATGCTGTTTTTTAATTATACCCAATAAGAAGAATTCTGGTGTATTTTCGACTTTTCTTCCTGTTATCTCCTGTAACCAATTGTAAACTTTTCTCCAATAACCTCTCGCTTCAGGACACGTCCACCATTTCAATCCTATACTTTGGCATTTATCTATAGTCCCCATTTATCTCTAGTCCTATACAAAATTCTAAATAAACTTTATAGATCCAGTCATTCATTCATTTTAATTTCAACCCAAACTATTTATTAACTTTTAATTTTAATTGAATTAGCTCTATTAGAAGGTCTTAGTTTCCCTTCTTCAATCATTCTGGAAGCCTTTAAAATGCCTATCAAAATTATTCTGCATTTATTGATACTTTTAATGGTTTATTCCTATCTGATCAGATTGTTTGAAAATAAACACACACATACATACACTGCATAATATTTTTTGTCCTACTTTTTTGTAGTAACCATTTTCATATATACATTTTTCTTCATCCACAGCCTTATTCACTTCATCATTCTACCACACTTTCCGTTAGTATAACTCTTCATATTACCATAGTTCTCTGTCCCAAGCAGCTTCTGCATTCTCTTTGTTTGAGGCTGCTTTCTATTTATTCTAGTCTCCAGGTCCCATCGACCAAACAGTGTCGGTTGGTGGGCCCTCGGACTAGGTCCTTCTCTGTTGCAGCTCCGTCCCTTTGGAATCAACTTCCCCTGGAGGTCTGCACTACCCCCACCCTGCCAGCCTTCAGGAAAGCCGTCAAAACATGGCTTTGCCATCAGGCCTGGGGCCAGTAAGTG
>JANHGD010004309.1:78115-91865 GCA_027560375.1 Imantodes cenchoa | reverse complement strand
GGGGATTATCTTAAATAACAATATTTATTAGGCTGCCTATATATTTAATTAATTTTAAATTTTCTATTACTGTTTTTTATGACTTTTACAGCCTGTACATCGCCCTGAGTCCGCAAGGAGAAGGGCGGTATATAAATTTACCAATAAATAAATAAATAAATAAATAAATAACAGATCTGTTTTCCCACCATATCTAGATTTTAAAAATCAGATTATGGTAAACAACAAAGATGCAGTCGGTTATGCCTAGATATATATCGGCAAAATGGGAAGATACATATTTAAACCATTTTTGTTAAAAATATCAAATAAGTGTCAAATAAACTCAAAACTCTTGCCAAATTACTGTGAATATCAGAACTACCGTAGTCCCAAAAGCGATTTAGTGCTGGGCATATATTTTCAACCTCTAACAAAATACCGACATTAATTTTCAGAAGGAGAAATACATTAATTGTCTCAGTCCATACAGACTGAATTAGTAAGCTAAAGTTTAGCATTGTGATGCTAACATTGTAAAATGTTCATAAACTATGATTGATTGTTCTTTCAAGCAGTTCATCATGGAATGAACTGGATTAAAAACAATCCTTTGTTTAATCCTAAATAGTACTTATATTTAGATGTAAAACATGTTTAAACTCTTGAAAATAACTATCATAGTACTTTAAATCTTAAGTTGTATTTAAGGAGAAAGTTACTAAGAAAGCTCAACAAAGGCATATTAAAATTTGAAAGAGAAAAATCTGCAGAAGCAGAAGATTAGAATAAGGAATGGAAAGATAAATCAGGAATTGGAGAAACCAATATGAGTAACCCAAAAAAGAGGAGATCAAAAGGATTAGTAAATATTCAAATGATCAATCTGGTTTTATGTGAGCAAGTGTATTATGCATATTCAAGAAACAGCACATCCTAATCTCAAACAGTATGCTTACTGTAATTTCAAGTATAGATAACTAAATAGCACATCCTGGAGACCCTTGGTGAATAGCTAGTATCTACCCACCTGATTTAATATTGATGTGTTCCATGATCCTTCAATTAATTAGGAGCCTGGAATTGTGCCTTCTCTATAGGTAGTCCTCATCTTAATAATCAGCTGTAAATCATTACAATCATAAGTCACACTATTTTTACAATAACCATAAAGCAAGTTACCAAGTTACTGTTGGAAAATGACAAAAAGCAAATTATCATGTGACTGGAACACTGCAACTGGTTGTATATGGGAACCAATTGTGAAGCTCCTGAAATGAGATCATTTGACCAGTTGTAGTGCAGTTGTAAGTTCAAGGATGGTCGTAAGCAGCTTTTTTAAAGTCAGTTGTAACGTCAACCATTTATTAAATGACTGATTATAATTAGGGGAGTATCTTCAGTACCTGACCTCTGGAATGAGGTTCAAACAATCACCATCTTGTTGGTATTTCTAAGGCCAGGTCTTTGGAGAAAGGTAATGAAGGGTGAAGTTTATGTGGGTTCATTTCTTTTTCATTTCTTGACATTTTCTATTCTTCATATGTATTTTTTCTTGTTTTTAATGTTTAATAGGGAGTTGGGCATTGAGCGGCAGTATCATTCAGTTAGAATATTACACCAGTGATAATCTATTACTTTAAAAAAAGCTAATTCTATATTGGAGCACCATACTTGTCAGTATGTTAGTAAAACTATGGTGCAAACAATGTCATAAGTTTCTTGTCAGTGAAAACTACTCACAATATGACAAACACTATATTTTTTTAATAAACAAGCATGTAAAAGGAAAAATTATAGACTTATAAAGTATACTGCATGAAGTGGAAAAATAAGATAGTAAAATTTTAAAATCTTCACTTATGAAGATTATCACTTTTTTCAAACATTCTTACCTTACAAACATCAAATTGGCATTTGAACAGAATGAATAAATAGGTCTAGAATAGAATAAAAAGGTCTTTAGATTGATTCGGCATGCCCACATATAGGTTCTTTGTTGTAGGCACTGAAAAGCTGTTTCCAGATAATATTGGTCTAAGACAATTGCCTGATATATAATTCAATTTCCTTTACTGCTTTGGAATTATTTCTCTCCCTGATAAAATACATATTTTGGTCTCTACCAGATAAACTTTCTGACTTTCTTTTTCAAATTCATACTAACTATATATGGACTGAGGAAAGCAAATGCTGCACATATTTCCATATATAATTTTTTTATCCAACCTTTATTATTTGTAAATAACTCAAGGCAGCAAACATACTCCTTTCTTCTCCTACATTTTATCAACAACAATCCCACAAGGTGGGTTGGGCTGAGATAGTAACTGTCCCAAGAACACCTAGGTGGCTTTCAATTTGCAGAAAGGATATAAATAAATTGGTGTTTTATTTGTGTATGCTACATTCCTTTTCCTCACTTCCTAAGTATATTTGCATCAAAGATGATACAGGCAAGAACTCTGAAGCACTTTATAAATGAGATTTGTGTAATAGAATGCAAAATTTACAAGATTCTCACTCGGTAGCTTCAGAAGTTGTGCAAAATGCATTGAGACTATATAAGGAATGAAGCAGATAATTTAAAAAAAAATAGACTGTTAGTACTCCTCCTGCATGTATGCTTCAAAAGAAAATGAATACCTTGGTGGCTAGTTATATGATTAACAGCATGCAAAGCAGTTAAACCAAACCTTAGATTTTAAGACTGATAAAAAGAAAGTTGTGCTGTCCCCAATTCAATATATTAAATAAAAACATATGGTATTATTTAAGCATAAGCATGTGGCTGTAATCTGTTGTATGTACAGTTTATATTTCAGTTCCAGCATAAACTATTATAAATTTAAAAAAAAAATCCTGAGATTTTACTAATTTTTTCACATGAATTTAATTTCAGGGAAAAAGCAATTATAGATATCTCCATGGAAAAGAAGTTAAAAATTCTAATTCAGAAATAAATGTGGTTTCTCCAAAATTATTCACAAGTCGGCATACCTCAAAAACATAATATAAATCAGTAAACAAGTAAATAAGAAACAAGGAAGCCCTAAAGATTAGGCCAGCCTTGAAGCATGTAGTTCAAAATCAGTCTGAAAAAAAGAGATAATGAATGCATTAATCTTTATAAACATTAAGGATTCTAGTACAATTTCATATGTACAATTTGCCTAGATATGGTCTCTTAAAATACAAGTAATTCCACACTTCGCAACAGGTTTGTTTAAACAATGTTTGTACTTTAGTGTTGTTTATTTAAATTTATATGCTGCCTGACTCCAAACAACTCCAGGCTGTTTAGAAACGATTTAAAACATTTAAAACATGACAATAAAAGCAACAACGTACAAAGTATTGCTCAAGAGAAGGCTTGCTGCTGTAAAGTATTCCTTGCGTAAGGCAACCTAGATTCTTGATCTACTTTTCTCTTGCGCAGCTTGTCTCTGGAATGAGCTCCAAATGACAGCCACCATTGAATGGCCTTAAAGATGCTGCTCTTTATTCAGGCCTTTAGTGGTCATGACTGAAACTGAAACCTCCTTTTTAATTTAGACTGTTTTCTTTTGTTTCTACCCGGTTTATTATTCTGCAATGTCTACTGCTTTTTGTTTCTTGTTGCTTTTATTGTCTTGTATTTTTTATGTTTTAAATGTAAATAGCTTGGAATCACTTGGAGCCAGGTGGCTATAAATTTAAATAAATAACAAGATTAAATACAAATGTTGTTTAAACAAAACTGACTGCAATGTGTCAAATTACTTATAAATTTGAGAGACCATATCTAGGAAACAGTTGAAATTGTTTTGAGTTTTTTTGCCCATCTTTATTGCATATAATGAAATTTATGAGTGAGCACACATTTCCATGGTAGTATAGCAGAATGTACTCTGTTTTGAAAGAAAGGGGTTGGGTTGGTGCAAGCCATTGATGTCTTTTGAACTGGGTTTTTCAAAAACTCAAAACAGCCCTGAGCAGTGGTTTGTCCATCTATTATTCTTTTAAGGATAGCTAATTAATAAGACAGGACGACTAGGAACATCAATGGCTTACATCCACTGAAATTCATCACTAACTGTAAAGTAATTTACATTGAAAAGCTATACATAACTACTCAGAAGTAAAAAAAAAAAATTATATGCTTAATTTCTATTTGATGACATTGTAAAAAGTTCTGCAACCAGGGATGTCATTGTACCTGAACTTTATATGATTAACCTTTAAATATTAAAATAATATTGCAGTTTGGTTTAAAAAAATCAACCAAAATGGTCACAAATTGTTTATAAGTTGAAAAGTAGTTATAATATGGCACTAAAATAATTAATGCCAATTCTTTGAGTTATATATTTTTGCATAGCATTATATTTTAAAAATAGAGGTTTTAAAGAGTTAAGTTTGAAGGAGTCTTTGCTTTTCACCTTCATATACCAAGAGCCTGCTTCGTAATCTCAAATAAATGATTCAACATTTTGTTCTATAAGCAGCTATAATAGTTGTCTCATATTGTTTTCACTTCAGTTTTCTTTCTGTATTCAGGCTAAATTTGAATCAATTATGAGAATAGGAGATTAAAAACTCTCTTAGTAGTGTGGTAGAGACAAAAATAGCATGAGTTTGATGAAAAAATAATGAAAAGTATCTGTTACATTCAGTATTTGTTAGGTAATTCAGTTTAGGTGATGAACATCCATTCATTTTGTAATTTAAATTTTTATAATTTTATAATTTAAAGAATAACTTTAAACATAATTTTTTTCTATGTGACAGATTTTCTATGTTATAACGAATTGGGAATTAGCTTTCATGTGCTTTAGGGTTTGATGCCTTTCCTTATCCATTCCCTCACCTAATTTCAAATCAATCTATATAATTCTATGTAGATGTTACAGGACAACTCAGATCATGGTGACGAAATGATCCTACCTTTATTGGAAAAGCTTTTCATTTCAAGGGAGATGGGTGCTTTAGAAACATGAAAAAATTAATTAATTGTGCTTCTCTGGTTTTTCTTCTGCAAATAATAATATTGCAAATAATATTGTAGTGGGTGAAAACGTGTTGAGAATTCCAAATATTAAATATATGGAGCTTGTGTATGTGGAAGAGAAAGGTGCTTTAGAAGGATAGATGTTTGATTCATGTTTATACTATAGTATTCAAATTTTAAAATATAATATCTCCCATTCCAAGCCTGCCTGGTTATTAAAATTTGAAAGAGAGGCACTTCTGAAGATCAGCCACTAAAAATATATAAAAAGCTCTTTTTTTGTGTGTTACTTCCAGATTGTGAAATGTAACATGGAGTAATATTTGGCCTTCCACTTCCTCTGTTTCAAATAAATACAGATGCATTTATTTTAATATCCTTTTAATTGTTTTTCTATTAATTTCATGATACTTTTATGAACCTTTCAATTTGTATTTTAATTATGATTGCTTTTAGCATTCATTTGAACTTGGCTGTAAGATAAAATTAGAAGAAACAGGAATGGTTTTCTTTAGAACAAACTACTATTTTTGAAGAACAACATTTCATCCAAATTTTGTATTTACAAAACTAATTTTGCTTTAATGACTATACATTTACTTTCTGATTAGGAATAAAGTAGCTCATTAGAAAGTAAGATTGAAATTGAGGGCGATTGTAAAAGCAGCAGTGTTTATTTAATATTTGTAACAGCATATAATAATATTTTGAAGTATTTTTGTATTCTTAGGAAATTTTGTAGAAGACATTACCTGTGCTTGTATGTTATGCATAGGTAATAATTCCTTCTTTTTTTTTTCATTTGTCCTTTACTCTTGTGTAAATTAAAATCCCATTTTGCTATATAACATTTTATAATCCAGCTCTTTAATTTCAACATCTGTTTGGTTATTTATATGATTTAACAATCACCACAGGCCAGTTTCCAATACATCAAATGATTTATATTCTCTCCCCCATCCCAATGTAGAGTTTAGAGGCAATTCTAGGGCATATATATTATTTTTCCATATAATCAAGGAGTACTTAGTTCTTGTTTGAAATGTTGTTTTGCATTTCAAGTTCTATATTTTGAAAATTACATGACTGATACTATCTATATTTAATGTTTACAACGACAAAAGCTGAGTAATAATATACTGCATATATCATCACATACTTATCAAGAAAAGTTTGTAAATGTCTTTATGGTATATAACATCAATATTAATGTAGATATAATTTAAGCATGATATATATGTTTTGAGTAGTATTAATAAGCATTATATTATGAATTTTATGAACATCAGAATATATGCAGGGGAAAAGATTATACAGTTAATACCGTATTTTTCGGGAATATAAGATGCACTTTTTTCCCTCCTAAAAGAGGCTGAAAATTTGGGTGCGTCTTATACTCCAAATGTAGCCCCACTTGCCGGCCCCTACTCTTTGGCCTCCACATGTCCTCTTTCTGGCTGCAGAGATTGCCACTGACAGTGGCTTGTGTTTTGGAGCTCCATGCTTTTCATTCAGCCTCCAAACACTCCAAGCACCCGGAACAGCTGCTGCCTTTTCTTATCCCTTCCATGCTTTGCCTACTTTAGTCACTGGAGCTCCCTCCGAGGATCAGCTGTGCTTTAAAGCTGTTTTTCAGCCCAAACACGAGCTAAGCGATCTTCTGTGCTTTGCCTGCTTTTCTAATTGCTGCTCCCTCCGACAATCAGCTGTGCTTTAGAAGCATAGCCCCAACTATCCCCAACATCAAAACCTGTGAGCAAACGAATATGCTGAAGCTTATCCCCCACCATCTCCAACCTCAAAACCAGCGAGCAAACGAATGTGATGAAGCTTATCGCCCACCATCCCCAACCTCAAAAGCAGCAAGCAAACTAATGTGCTGAAGCTGACCAGGCTAAGGACTAGCCAGATGAATACCTGGTAGGCAGAATTTCCCCCCACCCTATTTTCATCCCCAAAAACTAAAGTGTGTCTTATACTCTGGTGCATCTTATACACCGAAAAATACAGTATTTTGTTTTGTGGTTCTGTTATAATGGCTTTTGGAAATGGCAATAAACAGTTACTTACTTTATTCCCCATCTGCTTCACTACTTTGAATCTAGTTTTCTAACTATTTTCATAGGATCATTTAGGCCATCAAGATTTAGTTAAAATTAAAAGAAAACATAAGGCAAGTCTATACAACAGATGTCTACTCCTTTTATAGCTTCCTTTGTGTCATGGTTTCTTATGAGAAGAATAGGCCTATGGCCTATTTAAGTGGGCAGCATTATCTTTCATATTTTCAGGGCATGTATCTGGATAGTGAATTAACTGGATCTTATTTATTTATGTAGTTATATGAAGCCTAATGACATCCTTTAGTAATTTGGTAAAGTTTTGCATTCAAATAATCAAATTGGTTTAGATTTTTAAACCAATTAAAAAAGCACAAACCATTCCTATGTAACAATATTTTGAGTACTATATTGCAGCATTATGCATAAAGCATATACTTTTCATGTTAAGGGATCTAAAATTAAGATTATATATACAAATCTAACTGAAAGAAACAAAATTAAAATGAATTAATGTGAAATGCTTTGAGCAGGAAGATCCTTATTCTGACTTGCAGTCAAACGTTCTTAGGCAACACTCATATCTCCTTGGTAACTCTCTTGGTTTTGTCTTATATTCTGAGAAACTAATGTTGGCAAGATGTAGGGACCGAATCTGGCAAGGCTGGAACTGACTTGATTTCTGTGTTCTGCAGTAGGCAAATCTTCTGTGTGCATGTGACTTCTTTTTCCACCTGCAGAAAAGTAGCTTTCTTAGCCTTTCAGCTTTTCTTAAGAAAGTTTCTGAATACAAAGTTTAGCGTTAAGATTTATTGCTCTGCCTAGAATGAAGACTAACATTAAAATCTACATATTGGTACTCCAATTATGAGGTATTAGGCATTCACAACAAAATTCATTCATGTTTGCACATTGTCTTGCAAATCCTCTAACCATGTATATAATCACCAATGTCTGGTCCAGTATCAGAACCAAATTGCAATTCAAACAAACCAGTTAACCCAGAAAGTGGATTAAAATAAAACTTGAGGCTTCTGCACCAATCTTAGGCAAGTTTCAGCATTGCTTGTTGTTATCAGCACTAGTTACCCTACATCAAATATTCACGTCATGTCAAGCAACAAATGTAATGGGAATTCTGGCAAATGTTCTGCCTTCCATGTTCATTATGAATTAAGTATCTAATTCTTCTACCACAGATGGGGAATCTACCACAGATTACTATTGAGAAGAATTTATAATTGGCCTAATGACAGAGGCAGCTGCACAATGGGATACTTCTTATGTGATACAGAATAGTCCAAATTTGGGCAATTTTGCCAATTGTGAAACTTAACTTTGATCAATGATTTCAAAGAACTACCAACTGTGAAATCAGGCATTCTGACAGGATAAGAACTCCGTGCAAAAGTACACTGCTAACTTTCAATTTTTGTATGGAATATTGACTGGGATAAAAAAGGTATAATAGTTTGAAGAGTTATTATCAAATAATAGTTGAATTCAGTTGTCTGGGCAACTCAGAAAGTGATTGCATTAACCCAGATGATACACTTTGGAGAAAGTATGCCAGGACCGAGGTAAAAAAGAATATGCCACTATTCCATTTTGTTTCATTCTTCCCACTTTTGACCTATATATCTGGGATTAAAAATTGTGAGTCATCTTATGTTTCTATCGTGGAGAATCTATACATTTTGCATGTTGAGTGCTAAGATATTCTCTTTCAAAGCTTTAACTAAATGCTGTATTTATAAGAAAGGGAAGCGTTTTAACAAGTTCTCTGTACCCTCCAAATATGGCCTGTCAGAAAACAAACCTTTTCCAGCTATAAGCAATTTCCTGAATATGCGGTTGAATGCCTGTTTAGTAGAACAATTTTTCAAGACATGACACTATATAATGTAAAGTTAAAAAATAAATGTCATGATCCAGTAAGTAATTTTAGCCATATATTACTTAACATCTTACTATACCCAACAAACAATAAGACATATCACATCAACACTATATTTACCATATAGACTGCATGTAATACAATTGCTGTGATGTTTCTTTTCCATGCTAGAATAAACTAGCAGATTTCCTATTTTAATTAGGTTCAGTTGGAATAAGATGTGGATTTATTGTAAAGGCTTCAATAAATTATGTTAAGCCTAAAAAATAAATTAATAGAGACTGGAATTTTAATTGCTTAGCACTATGGGCATAAAGTATAATGTCACGTGACTGGAACTCACCGATATTGTTGTTAAGTGAGTCCCAAACAGATTGCACTCCCCAAGATTGTTTTTAAGTGAGTTGTAGGCTGGTGGGCAGGTAAGGCACAAGCAGAGTTGGGGATGGCTGTTACTGCAGGAGAATATGCAGGTAATTTACAAGGTGTGACTAGGGAGATTATTCCCAAGTAGGGGAGGATGTAAGTGATTTACCAGAGTAACTTGCAACTTTCCCTGCTGGCTTCCTCATTGATTTTGGTTGTGGGAAGCCAGTAGCAAAGGTCGCAAATGACTATATCACGATAATAGGACGTTATAACTATCATAAGTTTGAGCCAGTTGCCAAGTTCCCAGATCATAATCACATGATTGCAGGAATACTGGGATGGCTGAAACTTCAAGAATCGGTTTTAAGTACCACTCATTCAGTGGTGGTCTAACTTGGAATGAGTTGTTGCTTAATGAGTTGTTTTAAAATGAGGACTATCTGTAGTGTCATTATGAGAGAGAGATGCACATGACAGTTTTGAACTAAGAAAAAGATCATTATTTTAAATTTGTAAACTAGATTGCAGTATTGCAGTATTTAGATTGCAGTATAAGAAAGTTACAATAGAATAATTATGAATCTTGCTCCCAAAAATACCAGGGCCTGTAGAGTAAGAGAGGAATTCCCACAAGTTATGTACTAAAAAGTGGTGAACTTCACTGAAGTTAATGGGAATATTTCTCAGTGTAGTTAGAAATATAAAATATTAATATGCAATTTATTATTTTATTCACCACTTTTTGAAAGATTTGATAAATTAACTGACACTGCAGAATAAAGAATGCAGTGTCTTGCAATCTAAACCTTGATTTGTTCATAGAGTTTAATTCTTTTTATGCAGAAAAATATGTATTTATTCTAATTAGTATAATTACAGCATGTTTTGTTTTTCTTTAAATAGTTTTACTTTGTGTTTATTGGAACTTTGTTGGTGGTCCTGTGCGTTTTCTCTTTTACAAAAGTAATCCACACAAATAAAAATCTTTGAAAATTGAGCATTCTGATTAATGCTATAAATTGATATTATAGATTCCAAAGTTCTGAAACAAAGAGGAATTTTAGATATATCAAAGATCTCTTGTTCTCCTAACTATTCACAATGCAAATACATTTTGATATTTCCTGGTATAGAGCCACTGTATACAATTTTACAAGTATTTAATGAATATCAATATTTTAGCAATATTAGGGTATATTAAGATACTGGAGGATGTGCTGTAACTGGAGATTATTTAAATCGCTGCATATATTGGAAAAATGTAATGTCTAGAGAAAGCCAAGCTAATCAGTAATAGATTAAATAAAGTTTGTATTTACCTTTAATGGTATATACATTATAACGTTTGCCACAGATATATCAAGGAAATCTACTGTGGTGGAAAGATGTATGCATTTATAAATTTTATAATTACCTTTAGCTCTCTTTTTGCCATCATTAACTGCTTCTTTTGGATGTGTTAGTGGCATTTTTCCATTGATGGTAATAATTTTTGAAAAGTTGAATCGACAGCTTCTGAGCTTATATTTCCAATAAGTGTATATATCTGGTAGTGAGTTGACTATACCAACCAAATCTGCAGAGTTATGGTTAATCAAATCTTTTTTAAAGGATTCACATCTCTGTGTGTGTGTGTGTGTGTGTGTGTGTGTGTGTGTAGATAGATAGATATAGATATAGATATAGATATAATATCACTATAATGAATAGAAATGCAGATGAAAGGGAGCTGAATGGAAAACATCAACATAACCTCCATGTGCTAAATTTTAAGATTTCACTGACTTCCTTTTGGACATGACAGAATATCTGAAAATCCTATTTAAAAACTTTCTTAAATATTATTATATCCTAAATATACTGCGGTGAGGTTGCAAAAACAAGAGTTACTTCCTGTAGATTCTAATGTTAAATCTTTCAAAAGCTCCAAACAATTGAGTCAGATTGAGTGCCATTTTATTGCTTTAATACTTCCTGGCAGTTAAAAGTATGCCCATTAGTTGTTTGTATAACATCCTCCTCACACAATCAAGTTAAGACATTTGAAAGTACAATATACTCATTCATTGAAAAGATCAGTGAGTTTATAGAATGAAGGAATGAAGGTTATAGATTAGGTCTAACTGCAGAAGTCCTCCTATTCACACTTCAAGTTGGGTTGTTTGGGTTAAATTCATTGGTTTAAATTCATTGATTAAATTCATTGATTTTCTTCCAGTTTTCTTCACTGTTACAATCCTGAGTTTTTGAGGTAACAGTGTAGATTTGTCTTGATTTAGATTTTTGAGATACTTGTTTTATGCTTGCTAAATGTGAAAGTTTTTTCTACTTGTTAATAATCTACACAGCTCTGTTTTGTGATCCCTTTAAATTATACAAACAAAACTGTTATCTTGTAAATGCAACTATGGCAAGTAATTAAAGGTTTCCTTCCCTAGTCTTGTCAATACCTCTTAATAATGCTGATACTTTTACTTTGTGGAATTTATCTTTGAAATTCTACTTCGCTATGTAAAATTAACTCCTGTTTATATCTTTATATTCTCTGAGGATATTATGGTACCATGATTCCTCTTTAAGTGGTGAAATGGATGCTAAATTCTGCTTTAATCAGCTATTCATCTTGCCAGCATTTGTTACTGCTCCCATCCCTTTCCCAACCAGGAAAGATGAAAGAAAACAGGCTGAAAGCCTCAGCAATTGCACTCTGCCATTTCTTTCTTTTGTTACTTAATACGTTAGATTTTGGTGTCTCCTAGACAACAGCATCTAAAAGGCTTTCTAATTTCAATCTCTTTTGGCTTTTTGTTCAGATCATTGATGTCTACTAGGCAACTAGTTATCAACATTTGTCCAGATTTTTTTTTAAAATAGCAGACATATTAGAGCTTCCCTGACTTTTTCCAAATAATCTGGCTTGCATTCAAGAATGAGACAAGAAAAAAAAGGCAGCTTATTCATAGCATCATCACTACACACTTACATTACCAGTAAGGCTGTGTAATGAGTTTTCTTTTAAACCGGTGTGAATCTTTTTAAAAGGTTGATTCTTTCTAATAATAATGTACCTAGTTTTTCATACATTATCCAGCCTTTTTGGACCAGGATACATTTGGACTCATAAGAACATATAACGGGCACATTCACAAAATATCTGCACAGGAAACTGCCAGTTTATAAAATGGCTGCCATTGTAGCCATACGAAACACTAGTTTACCTCAAAGTGAAGTAGGTTTCTAGCATTTTTTAAAATCCTTTCAATTACAGTACTGTCGACCCCAAGATATTTCTACATTTAAATAGGCTATTCACGCCTGACATTTTTGCTTTTAAGTTTTCTATTCATGTTAATTAAAGTAATCCTCAGGAAGAGGAATCATAAACTGTAAACACCACATTTTCAAAACTTGCTTTAAATATGTATTTGAGTTCAGTGAGACTTAGTTCTAAGTGGGCATGATATGCAGCTGTTATTTATTTAAAGGTGAATATCCCCATTTCAACATTCATAGTGATGACATAATTGATCCCAGCATGGAAGGAATTTCTAATAGTCAGGTTCTTTTTAAGTCTTAATAATTTGTTGCAACACCTGCTCTATTATACCTTTAAATGATTGGTAGCAATTCTAAAAATATTTATTTAGAAGTTATTAGTCTTGCAAAGTAGTTCCGACAAGAAGCACAATTAGGAATAGTAGCTATATTTTTATTGTAAGGTTACATTAACAAAAACTTGCAAGTCTGAAAGTACCCTTCCTATGGGCCACTTTTACTGTCACCAAAGGTAGGAGTGGTCCCTTTTGCTACCTTTCTTCCTCTGAATCAAATTTTTGTTTTCTAGACCAGTGATGGTGAACCTATGGCATGGGTGCCACAGGTGGCCATATCTGAGGGCACCTGAGGCATTGCCCTATGTCAACTCCAGCGCACTGGTCAACTGATTTTCGGCTTTCTTTTTGGCTGTTTTCGCTCTCCCCAGGCTTCAAGAAAGCCTCCTGAACCCTGGGGATGGTGAAAAACAGCCCAACAGGCCTACTGGAAGTACAGAGGCTTCAGTGAGGCCTGTGCGCATGCGCGGGGAGTAGTGCGGGAGTTGTGCACATGCACAAGGAGAGGGCATTGAATTATGGGTGTGGGCACGCATGTGCCCGCTATCACGCACGCGCACACTCTTTTGGCACCCGAGCCAAAAAAGGTTTGCCATCAGTGGTCTAGACTATACAGTACCTGTTCTTCCTATCTCTCAAAGTCATTCCTACTCTCTTCTATGAGTCATTTTCTGGCTTACTTTTGGGTACAATTCAAGGTGTTGGCATCTATCTGTAAAGTCCTATAGGTCTGCCATATTTTTTGGAGTATAAGACGCAACTTTTTACTCCCAAAAGAGGGTGAAAATTTGGGTGCGTCTTATACACCAAATGTAACCCCACCCACCTGCTGTCACCCACCCTT
>JANHGD010004309.1:66963-78015 GCA_027560375.1 Imantodes cenchoa | reverse complement strand
TTTCCTTTATTACCATGCACTCTGGCAGACAATCTATCCCGGAAGGAGGAAGAATCCAGCTGGGAAACCCAAAGGAGCAAAACAAGAGATTCGGCATTTATCTTTTGTTCCCAAATGAAGAGATAGCTTGCTTAGTCTGTTCCCAAACAAAGAGATATACACAATATTTCACAACCAATCTTAAAAACTAATGTTAACAACATTTTTCAGCTTGCAAGTTCCTCATGCAACTGCAAACAAGAATTTACATTACTGAGGTGTAATAACTAGGTTGCAAATTGCTATAACTACCGTATTTTTGGAGTATAAGACGCACCTTTTTACCCCAAAAAAGAGGGTGAAAATTTGGGTGAGTCTTATACACCGAATGTAGCCCCACCCGTCTATCGGCCCACACCCTTGGGAGGTTTTCGGCCTCCACGTGTCGTATTATCAGGGATCCTCACTTTCACTTGGAGGTTTACAACAAACCCTATGGGCGTTTAACTGGAGTGGGTGAGGTGGGGGATGATTTTCATGGGGGAAGAAGAGGGACTTCACACCAAAGGCTCCGCTCCTGAGACGCCCTTATCTTCCTACCTGTAAGTTTTGAAATCCTGGCTTTCTCGCAACAAGATCCGATTGAGACGCAGCACTTTAGTCCTCCTGAATGCTGCCATCTCATAACTATAGCCTTCCTACCTATACCCTTTGCTTCCTCGGTGGGAGCCTGATTCTTGAAGCAGGAGATTGGGACTCGTTTAGTGGAGGGGGCACTTGAGAGGCGTAAGACAAGGCAGACACCAGCAGGTTGAGTGGAGCCTGCTGCACCATGGAGGAACCCCCTACCTTGTGCCTCCCCCCCCCTCCGCTGCTGGCTGCTTCACCTTTCTCCGCGCGTGGTGGGGAAAAGCTAGGAGGGAAGCCTGGGTGAGTGGGTGAAAGACAGCGATCCATGTGGTTCTCGGCCAGGAAACTTTGTAATGGGAAGAGTAGAGGGGGGGGAACCCCACTGGACAACAGGAACCAAAGCACCCAAAGCAAGGTTTTTGCAATCAGGGTGAAAAGTTTGGACGAGGTTGGGAGCGGGTGCATGTCTCCAAAGCTGTTTGAGTTCCATTTCACTGATTGCTCTTGTTAGAACTCCGCTGCTGCCAAGGCTGCTTGTGAGATTAAAGGGTTTGTCCAAATGTGTGTGGTGCAAGGCGTGGAGTAACCAGTCATGGTGATGCTTTGCCATTGTTGCAATTCTGATTTCTGCAATCGGGACGCAGGGCACAAGATTGGGGGGAAGCACCTTCTCCCAATTGTTATCTATACTCAGGGTAATTTTTATAGCATCCCCTCCTCCTGGGCCACGCTTGCACTTCGCTCACCCCATTTTCCACATCCGTTAAAGACATGTTACAATGCTAGCACCACACCAGGCGAACCTCTCCTGTTCTACACACTTTCAGTGATTTGGTGGAACCACAATCTCATGCCCTGCATCCTGATAGCAGAAATCAGAATTGCAACAAATGGCTTTCCTCCCCGACTCTAAAACCTTGCTTTTGGAAGACTGCTTCGGCTCCTGTCATCCAGTGCGGGCTTCGCTGCCGGAGGGATTTCCCCCTTCTACTCTTCCAATTACGAAGTTTCCTGCCTGGAGAACCACACAGATCGCTCTCCTGTCAGCTGGCCTGCAAGGACTGCTTGATCAGGATTGGGGAGCATGGATCCCCCCCATTCCACAATCTCGTCCCTCCCCCAAGGCTCCCCTCCTAGCCCTTCCTCATCCCGCACGGAAAAAGGTGAAGCAGCCGGTGGTGGGGGAAAGGGGGGAAGGCATGGGGTAGAGGGTTCCTCGGCGCAGCAGGCTCCGCTGAACCTGCTGGTGCCCGCCTTGCCTTGCGCTTCTCACGCAGTGCCCCTTCGCCAAATGAGTACTGACCTCCCGCTTTAGGAATCAGGCTCCCACCGAGGAAGCAAAAGTGCAGGGGCCTTGCTGGGAAGCCGGTCAAGGTGTTTATGAGATGGCAGCATCCAGGAGGACTGAAGGGCTGCATCTCTATCAGACCTTGCTGCAAGAAAGCCAGGCTTTCAATGCCTACAGCTATAGATAGGAAGATGGAAGCATCTCGGGAGTGGAGCCTTCGGTGCCAAGTCTTTCTTCGTCCCCCATGAAAATCATCCCCAACCCCCACCCACTTCAGTTAAATGCCCATAGGGTGATAGGGTTTGTTTTAAATGGATAAAAAGATCTGTGCTGCTCATAATCAAAATCCGAGTGAAAGTGAGGATGCTGCTGATCCTGATGCTGGTAGGCAGAGGCAGAACTGTTTTTTTCTTACTATGCTCCCCCCAAATTAAGGTGTGTCTTATACTCTGGTGCATCTTATACTCCGAAAAATACGGTCGTTATTTGTGGCACATCTGCTTTCCCTAGTCTCTGCCCAGCTGGTCCAGTCTGGCAGAGTTGGCAAGCTGTAGGTTTCTTCAGTAAAGCAAAGAGCCATCTGTTGGGACCAAAACAGTACACTTTCTTTTTAGGAATGCCTGACCTCTGGAATGAAGTTCCCCTGGGATTTGAATGCTCCCTCTCCCTCCACCCTGGTTTTTAAAGGACATGGTGACAGGCTGTTTACCCAGACCTTTAGCAGGGATGATTTATGCCTCTTTTCTTCGGGAACCTTTGTTCTCTTCAGCCTTTTTTTCTATGCCATCTTATCAGGGCAATGATTTAAAGCTGACCAGCCATTGTAAGACTGTGGACCAGGATGATGAACTGAAGATGAGTCAGCAGGGTTACTGCCACTTTAAGAAGCTGTCTATATAAGAGAGGCCATGAGAAGGCATCTCCCTCTCCTTGTGTATCTCTCTCCTCGTCGTGTTCAATCTGCATTGTAGTTCTCAGTAGTAAAGTTGAAGATCGATTGCTTGCCTGGTATGTGCCTACCACATGTATATATGTATATAGAAATCTTGTATATAAACCATTGTTTGTAAGACAAACCTCTGTGTACAGTATTTTGCTACTTGGTTGTCTCAAAATAGTAAATCACGCTGTGCACACTCTGGCACATCTTTCTTTTGTTGTATTGTTATATTGTTTTGGGTGGTTTGTTTTTAAATGTTTTTAATAGTCACTAGGGACTAGATGACAATTAAATTAACTTAATAAAATTAAAGTTAGTATTCCTCTGTAAGAGTACAATATATTAGAAAAGAATGCTATATTTATAAATGTTTAAAAGTGAGTGCCAGTTTAAGACTTGAAATTTTACTTCCATTATATGTAACAGAGGATAATTCCATGTCAAGAATAGAATTATAATCTGATTTCCATATATTGTTAAATCAAAATGTAGTTTCATATTGGCTTCTTGTGTTGTGTGAACACTTCTGTTATGGTGGATGGGTTTATTCATTTCTCTCAGTAAAAACAAATCCCATTATAAGGTAGTATAATGTGTAAAGCAAATATATAAAGTTACTTATGTTATTATGTTGGCCAAAAGTGGGTGAATGTGATGACATTCTATTACCCTGTTTTACTCTCGTTTCATAGTTGTGACTTTTGCTGTGAAATACAGCAAATATATAAAAGTGCAGACAAATAATTTGTTTTCAGAATCAGTCTGGAAGAGGTATGTAGAAAGCTGTTATCAGCTGTTCATCTCAAAGGCAGCTCAGTTACTCTGAAGTATCGCCTGACACACACCAGGAATGAAATACTGTAACAGAAATAGACATCAGTATAGAAGCAGGAGGAAACAAATTCCAAATCAGGTATTACCAAATATGATTATTATTTGTAAATAAATAAAAATGGAAGTTGGGAAATAATTTAAAGATTGCAGCCTAGGCATTGTTGCTAAACATATATAGAAACAATGGATTTTTTTCCAAGTGCAGGATACAAAAGCACATTAATAATTATAATTGATAACTAAGCAATACAGCATATACACACAAGCTGATTTAAATGTTAAGAAACAAAAAAAATACTGAAACTGTTTTGGCCAGATAATACTAAGGTTCTGATATTTATCTACACTATTCTACTATCATTAATATCTGAAAATGTCACTCTGCTTTCTTGAAGTATCAAGGCTCCTGCTGACTTTCAGTTCTGCATGTAGATGAAAGAAATACATGCCTTTGAAAACCTTAAAAAAAAAAAATTAGAATGTGTTAATGAAGTTTTAGGGCTTTTGACAGTGGATAAAATATTGCATCGTAGTCAACAATACCATGTATATTTCTGATTTTCTTTTGCATATTATAATGCTAGGTTATTAGCTAGAGCAGGGGTCTGCAACCTTAAACAGTCAAAGAGCCATTTGGACCCATTTCCCACAGAAAAGAAAACACCAGGAGCCACAAAACCTGGGTGGGCATGGCCAAGTCTATGTCACTCACTACCACCCAGTCACATGACACTCCCTAGCCACGCCTAGCCAGCTGGTCATTAGGGCAGACAACTGGTTGTTAAAAAAACACTGGGAGCTACAAAACCCTTTGACCCTCTCTCCCTCTCCCTGTATCTCTCCATATCTCTCTCACACTCTCCACCACTCTCTTCCAGTGTGTGTGTGTGTGTGTGTGTGTGTGTGTGTGTGTGTGTCTCCCTCTCATACCCCCGTGTTGCCCTTACCTTCTCAGGCTAGGCAAGGAGTGACTGGGAAGGGAGGGCGAGAGACAGGGCCAGTCAGTGATGGGATCACCCGACAGGGAGCCACAGCAGAGGGCCCTAAGAGCCATATGCGGCTCTGGAGCCGCAGGTTGCAGATCCCTGAGCTAGAGCAAGTGAGGGAAAATAGTAAATAGAAAATCTGATAAATGCAATTTCAGGAATAAAATTAATGTGAAGAAGATTATTGTTCATAACATTTCCAATAACTGAGATGTGAGTTTCTCTCCTGTGAATACTTGCTTGCTGCACTGTAGCTTGAATTATATAACTTACAGTGACCTTAGCAGTATGGAATCAGTAGTCTAGGGAGATAATCATTTCAAGTTGCTTAATAATCATGCTCTTTTTAATATCTTTACTATGCCACATTCACCTGCATTTTTTTCTAGAAACTCCAGTAGTATCCAAAGGGTTCCATCCCAGAAGAGTTTGTCCTATCCAAATAAAAATAGTGAATTCCTCTTACAAAGATGTATCTATATAATTATGCTGGAAATTTTACACAGAAACCAATACAACATGCTCAGAGGTTGGGATTTTGGATGCAGAAAAG
This sequence comes from Imantodes cenchoa, assembly GCA_027560375.1. Lineage (NCBI taxonomy): Eukaryota > Metazoa > Chordata > Lepidosauria > Squamata > Dipsadidae > Imantodes > Imantodes cenchoa. Next base: position 72,805 of record JANHGD010004309.1, on the reverse strand, counting down.
GGGTGTTGGTCTTACCTGAGATGCCCTTTCTCATGGAGGTCGACAGGAGAATCCAGGATGGGTCACTCTAGTCTCGTTGCTCTATTGACTGAGTTGAAATTCTGAGGACATGCCTCTCCGGTAACGTTCCCTAGTTGAAAATGAAGACGAAGCAAATCCTGTAATCCGTCTCCAACTTAAACATAGTTTCTCCTGGACTTAGAACCAGACAGTCGACTGGGTGGGACTGGATTCTTCAGTCGACCTCCATGAGAAAGGGTGTCTCAGGTAAGACCAATGCCCCTTCTCCATTGGGTTGACAGGAGATAACAAGTGGTAGGAGAGTTTTTTTATATCCAAACCATGGTGTATGTAAATAGGTTTTAAAAAATAGATAAAAGGAAAAAATGATTAGCGGTGCTTACTAAGAATTGCATATCTTAGGAAGTATATTGAAAGTAAAACAGTAGATGCTCACAGAAATTCATTAGTCCATATCTATGATGGTGGATCACCATTGCTAAGAAAATAATTTTATCATTCTTTCATTCAATCTTTATATAGACTTTTGTTATTGAATTCTGATTTAACATAGTTTTAAAAATATATAACATACAATTATATATTTTATTGGTTTGAATCCAGACATCTTCGGTATTAGCAAACTGTGACTTTATTTAAATTATAAATATTTCTACAAAATACAGGTGAATTTCAACAAAATTCACCTGTATAGTATTACTTAATTGCACAAAAAATAACATTCTCCCTTTCTTTTATTAACATATGTAATATGTATGAATCTGGAATCCATTATTGTTTTTCATTTTGTTTCTTTCTTTGACATGGACAAAACTTAACTTTCACACCAATATAGTTTTACAGTTTTTGAATTTTAAAGTGCTGTTTCAGTTTCTGATTAAAGATAGTTTTGGGGTTTTTTGTTTTGCCTTTGTAAAATAGTCTTCCATATTTATCTAACCATCCTCTTGGGCTTCAGAGTTACCATTGGTTTGTACATCTCATAATTTGCTAAACATAATGTTGATAAAAGTAACTCATAGAGATTTGATAAAAACATGAAATTATTTATTTTGTTTCGTTTAACAAATGTTTACGTTGTCCATGTCACGTAAGTGACTCTAGGGCAATTTGCAACAACATTTGAAAATTAATATTGAAATGCTCTCTTTCTGGATAGGCTAGGCGGAGGTGTTTCATACTAAAAATAAGCAGCAACTGTGAATTTAAATTGGCAATAATAAGAAAATTAGACTTCAAAATTGGAATTGGATTTGGAATTAAGTTCAGAAATGGATCAAGACCTTCAAATGTTAATACAGTGTATTGTAATCATTTTCATCATGATTACTATTGTTATGGTTTTGTTTTGCCTTAGGTTTTTGGTATTTTTTTTTGCACATGAATTGTCATGGTGTGTTGGCTAAAGTACAATTCCTATTTGGAAATATTTTAGAAATGCATAATCTATTACATATCATATGGATGTAAGTGATTCTGTGTTTTTAATTACAAAACTTAATAGCATATCAATATTATATATACTTACATATTAGCCCATCCATAAGTAAAGTGACACTCAAAGTTTTAATTAAAATACCATAAAAATGTGCCCTTCGTGAATAAACAAACCTACTCATGAAAAATAAAAATTTTAGTATGTTTTATTCTTCACAATTAAGTTATCCATGTGTGGTGCATTTGTCATGACATTTTGGTTAAATATCTGAGAGTCGGCTTACCCACTTATAGGCTTACCCATGAGTATGTATGGGTTCTTAAAACTGAAGAAAAAACCAACTGTATATACTCACATATAAGCTGAATTCAATTTTTGATCTGTATTTTAATAGCCAAAATTTTCTTACCTGTGTGTACAGTATGTTAAAAATGCAGTATATTACTTGTTCTTTATGCAGTATATAATGCAGTATATAAAAATACAGTATATATTACTTGTTATTTATGGTATTATCAACTGCACTGTTAGTAAGAAATTTTGTTCAACATCAGATATATTAAATAGGAAATGGCATATTTAAAGCAGTAAATATTCAGTTTTATAGTTAATTGTGAATTGCAATTAAATTGCATTTAAAGCTTTAAAAAGATATGTGATGTGTCTTGTATGGATTGCTATAAATAAATTCTTAGCAATAGCACTTAGACTTATATACCGCTTCATAGTACTTTACAGCCCTCTCTAAGTGGTTTTACAGCATCAGCATATTGCCCCCAACAATCTGAGTCCTCATTTTACCCACCTCGGAAGGATGGAAGGCTGAGTCAACCTTGAGCAGGACACAATCAAACTCCTGGCAGTAAGCAGAGTGAGCCTGCAATACGGCATTCTAACCACTGCACCACCTGTGGTGCCAGATATATTCTGTTCATTCAGAAAAAAAACCCTATGGAAAGTCTTTTTAATAAAGCAGAAGGCTTTGGTGTATTTTATGAAGATTCTCAGTCATCCAGGTCATGGTTGCCCCAAAGATGCTTTTTCAAGAGGCAACTGGACTTTCTGGGTTTTTTTTCTTTGAAGACGTTTCGCTTCAAAAAAGAATGTAAATGACCAGCTACCTGAAAGGAGTATAAATCCTTCCATTCCCCACCATCCAGTCAGAGTTAAAGAAGCTTCCTGGATGAAAAGTGAAAAGCTTTCAAAGAAAAAGCAGAAAATCCAGTTGCCTCTTGAAAAAAGCACCTTTGGGACTCTGACTATATTCCTTCATTCAAAAATGAAGAGAGACAACCACTTGTTAGAAAACAAAAGAGATAATGTTTGTGAAACAAATAGGATTGCAGTAATGGGATGTGATTGGAGGCATAGTGAAACTGGACGGCAGTATATTTTAAGGAGAACGGTTCATTTTCAACCCAATTTGTAGTTTTAACTATACTAGGTTAAAACTACAAATTCTGCATGTGCGGAAGCAAAAATAAGCCGAAATCTCGTTTGGATGAGCGTCGTCTCGTGAGATTTCAGCTTCTGCACATGCGCAGAAGCCGAAAAAAACCAAAAACAGATGGTGACCGCAATGGCCCGGTGGCAACGGCACCGGAGCTGTTGCCCAATTTTCGGGTGCTACCGGGGTGGCAGCGTGGGCCACATCGGTAGCAACCTGCCACTGATTACATCCATCTTTTTCAACAAAAGTATTTCAATAGGAACAATTACCTTAATTTGACCTTTCAAACATGGATCGCTACATACAGACCGGACCATTTCGGTTTTGTTCATTTGAATTCGGTTATCATCGATATTCAAGACTCCTTCGTGCCAAGTCCCGATGTGGACATAATCATAACGGTTAGATTCTATCTGTTGCAGGTTCATGATGTCATATCTAGAGAACAGAAAGAAAAAAAAGTGTCTAATTAAAAAATTAGAGCATTAACATCTCATCTTCTTCTCCCTCAGTCAAAATAGAATAAACCCTTTCCTGTCCATACACAATTTAACATCGCTTTGGAAATTTAATCGTTTAGAAAATTTAACATTGGAAAAAATGCAAAAAAGAACAACTTAGATGATTAAGGGTCTGGAGACAAAAACATATGAAGGAATATGTTCCATTGCAGGAATTGAGTATGGCCAGACTAGCGAAAAAAAGGATTATGGATGACATGATAGCAGTATTCCAATATATGAGGGTCTGCCACAAAGAAGAGGGGCTCAATTTATTTTCCAAACCAACAGAAGACAAGAAACAATGGATGGAAACTACTCAAGGAGAGAAGAAACCTGAAATTAAGGAGAAGCTTCCTAATAGTGATGACAATTAACCAGTGGAATAGGTTGCCTTCAGAGGTTGTAGGTGCTTCATCATTGGAAGTTTTTAAGAACGGACTGGACAGCCACCTGTCTGAAATGGTATAGGACAGTGATGGCAAACCTATGGCACGGGTGCCACAGGTGGCACACAGAGCCATATCTGCTGGCATGTGAGCTGTTGCCCTAGCTCAGCTCCAATGTGCATGTGTGCGCCGGCCAGTTGATTTTCGGCTCACACGAGTCTCTGGGAGGGCATTTTTGGTTTCCAGAGGGCCTCTGGGGGGATGGAGAGGGTATTTTTGCCCTCCCCAGACTCCAGGGAAGCCTCTGGAGCCTGGGGAGGGTGAAAAATGGGCCTACTGGGCCCACCAGAAGTTGGGAAACGAGCTGTTTCCGGCCTCCACAGGGCCTCCAGGGTGGGCAGGGGAGGCTGTTTTCGCCCTCCCCAGGCATTGAATTATGGGTATGGGCACTCGTGCATGTGCAATGGCATGTATGCACATGCTTTCGACACCCAAGGAAAAAAAAGGTTCGCCATCACTGCTATAGGATCTCCTGCTTGAGCAGGGAGTTAGAATAGAAGACCTCCAAGGTCCCTCCCAACTCTGTTATTCTTTTCAAGTGAGAGAACAAAGAGTGATTGCAAGATTATGCCTAAATCAGCCCAATTGATCTTAATTGCCCCAATTATTAGATTTAATGGTTATGATTGTTCCAGGTTCAAAAGGATATTTGAATGTAGAGTCAGTCCAGATAGTCAGGTTTAGTCAAAGAAATATCTTTGAAAGTCATTGTTGACTCCTGCCTGGACTAGAGAAAGTTTGGTAGCATGACAAGAGCAGCAAATTCTTATGCATGATGTTATCAGAAAAACAAGTTTTCTCTGTTTCTGTTTAATTCATAGCCAAAGATGCTTGTCCCGTTAACACTAGACTCTCAAAGGCATGTAGTATCTAGTTACTCTTTGTCCTTTATTATTTTTTGTGTGTGGAGGGGAAAGGAAATAGTTTGGCACTTGTATGACCTAGAAGGTAGAATTCAGTTGGTTGACAAGCAGCTGCAAATAACAGTGCCAAGTACATGCAGATTGCATTTTACAATATTTACACTTCCATCAACCCACCCTTTTTGCAGTTTGGACTGCTGAACACCTGGATAAAGGTGTTCAGCAGGACCTCAAAGAAGAATAGGGAGTTGCCCAATATCACTTACATACCTGCATGTCAGAAAGTGCTTTTATTTGTCTTTAATATTTGCGAACTATTCCAAATAAAATTTTAAAGCCAGCAATCTAATTTCTATTTATGAAATATTTGATTTCTAAGAATGTACATTCATATATCTCTATCTTATGCATAGATATTGTAAATAGAGGGAGAGGGAGGGAGGGAGAGAGAGTCATAGAGCTGGAAAGTATCTCGGAAATAATCTAGTATAACCTCCTGATCAAGACAGACTGTATACCAGCCTGGTCAAATAACTGCCCAGACTATTTTTGAAAAACTGTAGCAATAGAGCATCAACAGTTATGAGTGAGCCATTGCTAGAGCTATATTCCAAGATATACATGCATACACCCAGTATACACAAGAGCAGTCTATCTTCAAGCTGCAGAAAAGCTCTTTCTCCTAACCATTCAGCAGTTTTCCATTTTGGTTTTCAGGATCAATCTTCTATTTGGTGACCAGCCCCTTTTTCCAATAAATAAACATCAAATGTCTCAGGCCACTAAGAGGCATAAATACATCTCCTTATTAGACCATACAATCCCAAATATTTTTTAAGCCACCAGTAGCATAGTTTGTGCATAAGATAAAAATAAATCTTTATACAATCTAATTGAGAGTTGGAAGATGAGGACAGTGATTTTGGCATATATATATATATATATATAGCAGGGGTGAAATCTAGCAGGTTCCGACAGGTTCTGGAGAACCAGTAGCGGAAATTTTGAGTAGTTTAGAGAACCGGTAGCGGAAATTTTGATTAGTTCAGAGAACTGGCAAATACCACCTCTGGCTGGCCCCAGAGTGGGATGGGAATGGGGATTTTGCATTATCCTTCCCC
>JANHGD010004307.1:27820-39683 GCA_027560375.1 Imantodes cenchoa | reverse complement strand
AAACTCTATATTTTAACTGAAAAAGTAGGGGGTCGTCTAATACGCCCAGTCGTCTTATACGCCGGAATATACGGTAGGTTTCCAAGAAAATACAGTAAAGTACAAACATAATGTTAAATAATGTTACATAAACATCAGCTTATCCCTAAAAAGAGAGGAAGGGATGAGAAAGCAACTCAAGGATACCCTGATTTGATTCTCTTTGGTATAAGGAGGGGAAAAGGGAATTCTAGAGATTTTCAAGATCCAGCATTCTGTTGCTATGTATATCCTGCAATAATAAAATAAACATTGTAGACTAATCCAGTTTCAAGGCTGACCTTGAAGTTCTGATAGAAGACAAAGGTCCATGAAGTTACCTAAAGGTGATGTTAGCTTAAACTTTACTTGTATACCAGTTTAAATTCTTAATTTCCCATGTTCCTATTGTTAATAACTTATAGATCATGATTTTTTGTTTGTTTGACAATTTGACAATACTGTTATCTATCTACATTGGGTTTAGACAAAACCTGAAGAAAGGTCAAGCAAAGAATAGTTGATTTTGATGTGCAGAAGAAGAGATTTAACACCATTCTGGCATACACAAGGATGTGTATGTCAGCTTCCCTTTTTCCAGTTCCCAGAATTCCCAGCAAGAACTGGGCAACTCTGCAATACATCTTATGCCACCAAGTGGGCCAGGACTTTCCATTTTTACTCAGAACTTTCTCTGACTGACAGTGGCTATTCAGCATTTGACATGCTTGATGGAGCTGGAAATGTGGAAAATGTCTGCTAAAAGCCTGATTGTATATCCTACTTGTAAATATTGATCAATATCAATATTAATGTCAATTAATAATGATGAACCTCTTTAGTAAGAGTGCATACTCTATGATTTTTTTCCTTGTGTACTCAATCTTGTAATGACTGACCAATGTTCTGTTAGTGATGCATTGTGTTATTGGTTTGTATCCACTTCCCTGTGGTTGGTTTTCCACACCAATCTCTCTTCAGTTAAAAAAGAAGAAGTCACAAGCAATAGATATTTATCAGATTTACTCCACAATCTCTGGTTGGAGAAGAAACAGGGTTGGGTATGGGTTTCCGTGGTAGCCCTTTCAACATGAGACTTTCATATAGAGGGAGTCATTGGCAACTGAGAGCAAATTGCAGGAGCATCTCCAACCTCTTCATGAATAGAACATGGCTTCCCCTAGTGCTTTGTCTGCATTGCTTTGCTGTTATGTGCAGAGGAAATGTGAAAAACGTAGGTGCATGATGGATGGGTATTGTGGTACAACCTTATAAAATGAGCTGCTTTATAACCGAGCTGAACGAATCTTGGCTAACCTGCAGTAAATGCTTGTAATCATTTATATCCTCTTTGTATATGTCTAATCTTGACTCCCTAAAGCTGTCTAAGCTGCCAGTCTTTTGTGAATTCTGTAGTTTAAGCATGTGCTCTCTGCAAGCCGTTTCTATTGGATATTTTACGGACATAGTAAAATATTGTACATTGTACAGTCGTACATTGTACTATGATAAAGCAGCAAGCCATAACAGAAGCAAACAGAATGTTTGATTTATTGCAGTGTTTTATGTACAAAATGGTCAAGACTGTATTCTTACTGTGGAACAGCACTCTAGGAACCTCCATGGTCCATTCTTCCTCTGTTGTTGCTGGGACATCTGAAGAGAGAAAAATAGACTTCATTAGCTGATGATAATGTGCTTTAACTGCAGTAATTATTCCCAAGTGACAATTAAAAACTCTTGCCTGATCAAATGGAGGCATCTGGATGGCGATTATGGAAAGTAGGACTTTGGATTAAATGTCATGTATATGGTCCAACAGAATTTTTAGGTCACTGTTTCTCACCCTTGACAACTTTAACGTGTGGACTTCAATTCCCTTAATTTCTGTTGCTTAAAGTCCACATATCTTAAAATGGTCAAGGGTGTAGAAACCATGTTTTAGGTTAAAATGGAACTGATAAATCATGGACAAGCATCTCATAATTCCAGGCAGCTTCCTGTAATGTCTGCCCTGTATGGCAATTCTTGCTACCTATTTTCTTTCTGGTAGCTCATCTGTCTCTTCTACGACAGGCTGTCAGATGTGACTCCAAGTGCAGTGAAACCACTTGTAGCAGGAATGCTTCATGTCTTCTCTATGGTCCTAAAGTAGATTGTGATGGTAGTGAAGCATCAATTTGGAGGAAAATTGCTAGGTGTGAGGTGAGAAGGTTTCTCTCCGTTTGCAATAGGTTTGCTCAGGTTTCCTCTGCTCAAGAAATTGTTTGCAGGCCCCAATAAAACTTGTCCCACAAAGATTACCGATCCCTATATTAAATGGGAAGGGAATTTCAGTCTTGTTCTACTGTTAAATCAGTGCTACGAGGACTTAAGAAAAAGTAATGTTTCATAACTGGAGACAATGAGCAGATGGCCATATAAGAAAATAATTTAATTTTCATTCATGGGAAAACAATTTCCACCTGAATATTTGATTCTATTCTACACATAGGATAAGGAGTACGTCATATTCAGCTCACTTAGGCTTTTTTCTGAGTTGGCATGTATTGTGTAAGATATCACAGGAAAGGTATGAACAGATGGCATGGTTAATGTGCGCCATTCAACTGTCTGCACTTCCTTGGATCAGATATTCTGGGAGAATCATTTTAATTTTATAACTCTGAGCTACTTTTTTTAAAAAAATGAACAACTTAAATAAAAATAACTGTAAATTAGTTTTATGTTGTTTAAGGTCGAACAGCAGTTTTCCAGATTAAATTATGTTAATTCCCCCCCCCCCCCCAGAAAACACGTAATTTATTTAAGGTAGAGAAAATAAACATTTTTCTCTTCAGTCATGAAAAAATAGAGTTTGCTTAAGTCAGTTAACTATAGCTATCGCAAAGAACCTTTGGTATAGAAGAATATTTTTCAACTTTGACAACTTTAAAATGTGTAGACTTCACTTCCTAGAATCCCTTATGTTATTTGGAGAATTCTGGGTATTGAAGTCCATACGTCTTAAAGTGGCCAAAGTTAAGGAACATTGGTAGAAGATTTGAAGATGTACATATTGTACCATAGAATCAGTTAGAAGTTACGTTGCAATCATTGAGTCCAATCATTCCTAGTTCAAACTGTGGAATTAGCGTATATTGTACAGCATTCTGGAAAAATGTCTATTTATTCTTTATTTAATTATTTCCAATAAAAAAGAATCCATGAACTCCTGACTTTGTGAGGTATCTTCTAATGCCCAATTGCAGTTGATTTTTCAACTGCATGGTCATGTTGGTAAAATTGATATAATATGATATTCAAAGGCAGTCAGTGGTTTGCATGGACATAGCACCTTATAATACAGATTGTCCTTGACTTAGAGCAGTTCATTTAGTGACTGTTCAAAGTTACAATGGCACAGAAATATGTGACTTGTGGCCATTTTTCACAATTACAACCTTTGCAGCATCCCCATGATCATGTGATCAAAATTAAGATGTTTGGCAATTGATTCATCTTTATGACTGTTGTGAGGTCCCAAGGTCATGTGATCATCTTTTACGACCTTCTCACAAGCAAAGTCAAAGGGGAAGCCAGGTACATTTAACAACCGGTTCCAGATAGCATCCAAACTTAATCAAAGTCCAAGTCAAAGTATTCCTCAAAGTTCCATTTTATTGTCGGAGCTAGTCTGGCACCTACACTGGGAAACCCGAATCTGAGCTTTTCCACCCCAGTTGAAAGTTCACATCCCTTGCCCCGCACCCCCAACTTGTCATGTTGCCCTCTTAGGTTGTGGCAACTCTTCCTTCCGCTTCCACCCAGGTGGTGGACAAAGGATGGCCTTGAACCTCTCGAAAGATGCTTTGTGGCTGCATCTGCTCCCTCATAGCATCCCCCCTCCCAAGTTCCCATAAACATCAGGCCTTCTACTGATAGTGTGGCAAGCCATTAATTTTTTCCCCAACTTGTGCACCGGCTTGACAACCGGTTTACTAACTTATCAACTGCAGTGATTCACTTAACAACTGTGGCAAGAAAAGTTGTAAAATGGGGCAAAACTCACTTAACAAATATCTCACTTAACAGCAGAAATTTGGGTCTTAATTGTGGTCGTACGTTTGCAGGTAAATATTTTCTTAGAGCTTCAGATAGTTCAGCTATTTTCCAAATATGCCCATACAACTTTTATACATGTTACTTAAATGTTGAGATGATAACACACTCATTCTACAAATGTTCTCACTTCTACTACTCCTCTCGTGGGGCCTATTGTTCCTTGAAAAATCAATTAGGTCATAAAATATTCATCCGTTAGGTCACAACAATTTGATATAAATGCCATTTTTCCCCTTCTCAGTTGCAAAATTACTGGTTTCCATATTAACGGTGATTAATAAAAAATGAATTCTGTCCTTTTGCTCCATTGGCTTCTTAATGGGGCATTAAATAAAATGTATATTAGCCACAAAATTCTCCATAAAGAAATTGAAAAAAATGAACCGGGGAATAATATATTGGCAAAAATACATAATTACATCTCCAGATGTTTACTTCATACTACATTCTTATTCCAGAAAAATATAGAAAAAAGAAGCAGAGCAGTCTGCATAAGATTTTTTTCCTATTACAGTCCCTAAGATTTGTACCTTGTTTACCAAGTAGCATTGTGTGGATGAAGAACTGTGTTTAGATATGTGTCTATTTTATATCTCCATTTTCCAGTCCAGAGAAGGAGTTCCATATTTTATAAACAGACGTTTTTGCATGGAAATCTCTTTATCTGGCTTGTTGCTGTCTTCATTTAACATATGAATCAACAAGAAGAAGAGTAATAAAAAATATGCATGCAATTAATTTTATCTGGCAAACTCTGCTCAGATTCTAATAGAGATTGTTTGAAATCAAGGGCCTTAAAGGCCAGAAGGAACTCGTAGAAGGTAAAAAAAATAACGTGGGTAAACAATACAACTCATAGAATTTTTATTTTTAACTCCTGGAGTTCATATAGACACACATCCATGTAGTTTTTCTAGCAGTATTGCTGTTTTCCAGGAAGTCTTTTGATTTCCAGTCAAGTCTGTGGTCCTGAGATTTCCTGATGAAATCCGATCCAAGTACATACCAGGACCTTGCTTTGTTTGTTTGTTTGTTTTTGGAGCATCGCCAAGGTTATTTGAAGGCTTGCACCTGCTTGGGCGCTTTCAAGATTTACAATTTTGTATGTTTTTGCATTGAAAGATAAATATTTGTTAAAGTAGCACATTGGAGAAAAAATATAGATTCCGGCATTGCAAATATGAGGAACGTCAAAAAGCCAGAGGAGGAATTTGAAAATTCTGAATCCTTAATCAGTTACAAATCAGAGTGGCTGAGATTGATTCTTAGAAATTAGAAGAATTCCAACAAGCTATCTCCAGCCATTTGATTTTAATTAATTAATTTTTTTGCTTACTGTTCATACATTGCTGTGCTTTGGTCTTTTTGCACATCTCCTTTTCAAATCCTGATTTATTCCCAACTCACTAGAGTAATTACTCAGTTCCTAATTAAATCTACTAGCAATGTAAATTTTCAATAGAACGATGAGAGGAAAAGATATACCTATTTCTGTTGCTTGCAATGCTGGATGGGTTGCATTCCTTCCTAAAAGTCTATTTTATGCCCTGAATACTTATGTTTTATATTTGCAGTGTTTCAATCTTGGGATTCTTCTGCTTCATGTTTAAGAAAAAAATATCTTCCAAAGAGGGGAAGAAGCAGAAAATAAAGATTCTGACAGTGCTTTGTCACTCTGTGGGTTTTTTATTAGATCATTCCTACAGTATAATCAGCTATAAATAGACATCTGTTAATTTGATGAAGAGGCTGTAAGTCCGTAGATAATTGAACAAATATATCACTGTTCTCAAATATATGTAAAGGCTGCTTCTCCTTTTTATGCACCAGGAATAAGACTTGTGTTGGAAGGAGACAAAAGAAACCTAACCAACAAAGATTGATTTTATGAACCTCTCAGCAATCTATTCGTGAAAAGTAAATTAAGCCACTTAGCAAGGCGGAAGGCAAGTGTTCAATTAAGGAGTTTCCATTGTGCTGTACCTTTTTTGAATGGCATCACTCACTACCTAGGTTTCTGTATTAAAAAGGTCAGCAATTATCCTTCCAAAGAGCACAGGTGTTCTTTGTTCAAATAACATTGTATTCTCTTAGATTTAAATAGTAAAAGGTATAATGCTTCCAATAGAGATATTTACAGAAGAAGGCTCTGCAATAGGACTTTGAACCCACACACTCTTACACTTCTTTGGGGAAATATCTAAAGCGGCTGGGAGACATCGCTGTAATACCTTTTAAAAGTGGATTCATTATTCCATCAGCTTCCACTCTGATTTTAATTTAAAAAGCTCTTTATAAGATACTTCTTACAGTATTTCCAGTTTAATTCTTACTCGGTTGAGGTGTAGAATCATATATTCAATCAAACTTCCTTTGAAAGTCAAGGCTTAAGAAAGTTGGAGGTAATTAAAATGTTTAAGTTGAACGGAGGGAAAAGTTACCGGATAGCCCTTGTTAATTGCTCTTATATCGTTTAATAGAGGAATCCATACTCTTATGTTTACTGGAGGCTGCATATTCAAGCCATCGAGGTGGTCCCATAGAGTCAAACAGGACAGGGATTTTATTCTGTTCTGTTTGTTGTTCCGAAGAATTGGGGGGCTGGGGGCTGGAGAGCAATTTTGAACCTAAAAAAAGTAAATGTATATCTGGTCTACAAGAGATTCAAAATGAACTCCCTCCAATCCATCCTGGAGGGCATTTGGGAGGGCGACTTTCTTGCATCCATCAATTTGATAGAGGCTTACCTCCATGTGCCAATACTACCGGCCCATTGTCAGTTTCTCTGATTTTACTACAGACGGAACCACTTCCAGTACAGGGTGTTGCCTTTCGATCTGGCTGTACTTTCAAAGAACCCAGCCGCATCACAATCACGTTGGATGCCAGTCTCTTTGGCTGTGGCGCCCATCTCCAGTCTCACATGGTTCAGGGGTGTTGGACACAGGAGGACCTGAGCAACAACATAAATTGGCTGGAGCTTTGGGCGGCACATTTGGTCCTTCAACATTTCAGGCACATATTCCAGGGACAACACGTTCTGCTTCTCACGGACAATGTGACTACCAAAGCTCACATCAACTGTCAGGGGGGTACCCACTCCAGGGCCCTCATGACAGAAGCAGAACAGTTGGGGATTTGGGCGGAGAAGCACCTCCTCTCCATCAGAGCGGAGTATATTGTGGGAGTAGTGAATGTGCAGGCAGACTGCCACAGCAGGTCCACAATAAACCATTCAGAATGGAAATTACATCTGGACCTCTTCAGAGAGCTTTCCAAGAGGTTCGGCCAACCGGTTATGGACCTGTTCGCCTCCCCGATGAACGCCCAGTTACCAAGATATTTCACCAGATTTGCAACTCCAGGAGCGGAAGGAACTAACCTCTCCACAGCCTGTGGCCTAGCGGGCTGCTTATGCCTTTCCCCCTCTTCCCTCATTCCAGGGGTCATTCGGAAGGTAGGGACAGAGAGGACGGAGATCCTGCTCCTTGCTCCCCACTGGCCCAGATGCCCATGATTTGCAGAACTGGTAGGCCTATCGATATCCCGCCCCTGGAGGATTCCTCAAGAGAGAATCTTGAGAGAATCCTTCAGAAGGAGGATCCTGCAAAGTGTGCATACAGACAGAGAGGTTCTGAACAAGCGGCTATCCACCCTTAAATCAGCCAGCTTTGGTATGTCCCATTCTTGGACTCTCCCGGAAGCACTCAGGAGAAGGGGCGTCGGTCCTACCTGATACGCTACTTCTCTGAGTAGCTCCGGGAGAGTCCAAACCCACTCTGGTGACCTCTTGGTCTGAAGTCCAGGAGTTTTCACATAACCTTGTTGAGATTTGATTCACAGCTACGTCCTCGCCGAAACTGGGCTAGAGAGGGTGGCAATGGGGCATGGCCACAGGTTTGACAGCTCGATCTCTAGGCACAACAGACGAGTCAACCCATTCTTGGACTCTCCCGGAGCTATTCAGAGAAGGAGCGTGTCAGATAGGACCAACACCCCTTTTCATAAACCTGAGATTTGAGATGTTATTAGTTAATGCTGCAGTTCTAAAGTCCTTGAAAAATGCTTTTGGTTTTTTATGGCCATAAAATTATCGATTCAAACTGGTTGTATGTTAATTAAAAATGAACATGTATTCTTATTTAGCCTTAGAAATCCTGATAAATTGATTAGTAAATCATGAAAAGGAGCAGTAAAAAGCACCTTTCAATATATTCAAAGTGTTGCAGCTTGAGAGCAGGCTAAATGTGATGCTCAAAACATACCATGTACTATCCAGAGACTTACAAAGGTTGTTAACAAATTGTACTTTCTAACATTGCTCCCTTCTGTTCTGTTTACTTATTACTCCTTGATTTGAATTTCCCTTATCAATAACCTTTTCCTAAGTTTTTCTGCATAGTTTTTAAAGATTTTATTTACAGAGTGCATATATTTATTCAATACACTCTTTTCTATTTGAACAGTCCATTATGTTTAATGATTGAAAATGAAATACATGGAATATGCCAGGCCTCACTATCAAAAACATTTAAAATTTCTAAGGGGCCCAGCAAGGGCCTTGAACCCAACATTCTCCATCCTCAGGTGGAAACAGCCTTCAGAATGGGTTATCTCCACCAATCAGCTGAAAGGACTGAGCCAGATCTTTGGTATAAATGTTAGGGATCCACCCCCTTTTCCCCAGATCTGACTCAGTCCACTCAGCGAAAGGTTTATGGTAGGAGACTCCTGGTCTGTTTACTGTTTCACCCCTTTCTCTCTCTATCTCAATCTTTATTCCTTTAAATTGGCTACTGCAAATTTCTGTCTGTTTTTTCCTTTTATTGGGCTTCCCATCTCACCTGTGGCACAGAGAGCAAACTCTCAGCTGTTCAGCGCAAGCTGGACGGCCTCGCACTCTTCGGGGCGGCCATCTGCCGGCAACCTAGAAAATAGCAAGGGAAGCACTCTTTTAAAGCTAGCTAACTGCTGTGACTTGTCCCCGCTTGCCGCCCAGCCCGATTGCCTTAATTAACACGGGCAGCGCTCCAAAGAGGTCCTTTTTCGCTTGTAAAGTGCCGCCGAGCATCTTCCCACCACATGGGAGGCAGTTTCGCCTTGCTAGGCACAAGCAGGCCGCCAGCCTCTCACCTGGGCTTCCCCCACTTCTGATCGGCTCCCTGCGAAGCTGAGGTTCCCTTGACTACATCTGAGGCTCATAAGTCGATCGGGCGGCAAGGAGCCACCCCCGGAGGCAAGGCCTGTAACCAGGCCCATTTCCATTGCGCTAGGCCTCTATAGCCCAGAGCAATCTCGGAGGGCCTACCGCGAGGGGGTGGGAAGAGATGAGGGGTTCCCTGCAGGGGCTCTGAGTCCCCCCAGAGCTCGATCCAGTTTCCGGGTCCTCCGGACAGCACAGAGCCGGGGCCTTTTTTGCTCCCTGCATTTTGGCCTCTCCACGTGGCCACTCAGGAGGCCTATGCAGGGAACGGCGGCCATCTTGGCTTAAATTTTTCTGGGCATACCCATTCAACTGCCACCCCGGGGACAACAATAAATAACTACAACAATAATAATTATCTAGTCATGGTGGAAAAGCAAGGGGGAAAGAAACAGACTAAATGCAATAGGGGTCACAGGGAGGAATCTGATTCCTCTCCAGATAGATCTTCCCCCAGGTCTCCTAAATCCAGGAAGCCTTCTTCCAAGGCTGAGGAAAAGGCTCAACTTTCAATGTGTGCTAGATTTCGAAAGGAAGAATAGGAAGAGAAAATGAAAAGGTAGTGGGAGGAAAACACATTCTTAAGAAATATTGAGCCAGTTTAAAACACGGTATTATGATTCTGTTGGCCATTGTTATCATAAGAAAGACTACAGTCTTGTGTGGATTTTTCTAAAAGACAACAGAAGAGGATACAAAATATGCATAAAACAAATCTATATATTTTACCTAGTTGTTTGGAAATGCTTTAAGAAATAATTTCAGTATCTCTGATTAAAATGACCTTGCTTTTCCTGTTTTCTTGTCATCAGTAAAATTATCTTAGATAGCTGGTGGACATTAAATTCTGAACAAATTTCATATAATGATGTTATACAAAGCTGCAACAAAGCTGGCTGGAGAATTCTGACAGTTGAAGCCCACAAGTCTTAAAGTTGCCAAGTTTAAGGACCCTTGTTCTATACTGTAAAAGCCTGTTAGTGTTTTCTGCTAGTCCCTTCCTATTTTGATGGATAAAAATTAGCAGCAAATATTGGCATAAGGTAACCTGCAAGTAATGAATGACTCTTCTAAGCATTAAATCCTTATTAAATTACCCTGAGCTACTACAAATAATCATGGTGAGATAAATTGGGCATGCACGCATATAAAAAGGATGAAATGAACTTCTCTTTGTCTCCATTGTTTTAGTAGCCCTTTGGATATACTGTAGTCATATTACTGTAAGTTTGCTATGAAAAGAGTAAATTAATCCACTTTCATTGCCTTAGCTTCTCATAGTTTCTTCACTGAGCATGAAACTGTCTTGTTTACCAGCTTGATAAAGATTTCGTGCTTCATTATGCTTTCCCCCCCTCCTCCTCCATTCCATTTTTCATGCATGAGAATTAATACTGAAATCAGAGTGTAATGAAAATAAATGGTAATTCAATTCCAAAGGCACAGCCACTTTGTTGCTAAAAAAAATGGTTTGTACCTTTGCAAACTCAGCTTTCTTGTAATACATAAGGTTGAAATGAAATTAATGTGTTCCATTGTCCTTGTAATTTGGGAGATGGTTCTTTTACGTGGAGCAATCACAGTTTAGCATAAATAGTCCTGGGATCTTGAGGGTAGCGGCTGAGATAGAGGCTGGAAAGAAGCAATGGGAGTTACAAAAATTAAATTTAAGACTTCTTATGCAAACTAGCCTGAACTGATTTTAGTTTTGCAACAGCTTAGAAGAAAGAAAAGGTAAGAAAAAAGAAAGCTAAGACAATGAGAGAAGAGCAAGAACAATGGGGGCAAACGTGCCATGCATATGCATGAACTTACAAATTCTGTATTATTGAATTGATCATTGTTATTCTAGGAAAGACCATAGTCTCATGGAATGTTATTTAAAACAAAAGATGAAAATATGAAAATGCATGAAACAAGGTTACCTAAAGAAAGGAACAGTGAGATTTTATATATAATGTGTTTTCCCAAAAATAAGATCCACCCTGAAAATAAGCCCTAGCCTGATTTTTTGGGGGGTGGGCCTAAAAGAGGTTTCAAAGCATCCCATTTGCAAGCAGATCAAGCTTTGAGTCTTTGTCATTTCTCTGTCCAGGCGAAAAGTGTGTCTGCCCTGGGAAGCCTTGTAAGCCGTTGAGCCCGCAGGCAAGCAGATGGTGGGAAGGAGCGGATGGGCGGCTGCAAAATAAGACATCCCCCCAAAATAAGACCTAATGGGTCTTATGGTGTGTATGTATACACAGAGAGAGAGAGACAGAGAGAGAGACAGAGAGAGAGATTGATTTAAAATTGAAGTTTCAACTTTTGAAGTTTCATTCTCCAGTTCCCTGGACCAATTTTCTTTAATTTTTAAACCTAATAAATAGAGGTTTTCCCTGATCTCCTCTAGTTTAGAACAGATTCTGTTTTGATTTGGTTTCCCTAAATGTGTTTTCATGGAAGACAATCATAACTTGTATTTTAAAATTGGATTCATTCAAAACTTTCAAGAACAGAGAATAATAAAACAGCTCTGGGTCATCCCACCCCCCCACCCCC
>JANHGD010004306.1:0-10150 GCA_027560375.1 Imantodes cenchoa | reverse complement strand
TGATAGTTTTTTTCCCTTCTTGGTCACAATCATTTGGCTATAATGAATTACTAGCAAAATCAGTGAATCTAAAAGAGAACATTATTGATAGTCCCAACCAAAGCATATTGAAGATTGGAAGAATTACAGGAATCCAATTCAATTGTTGTTAACTATTGTGTAAATGTATGTGAAAGGTTATGTACAAACAAATGATACGCAATTCCTGAGAGAAGGTGGTATTAGAGAAAAGTGGCCCTATAACATTTACTCTGATATCTGTGCTAAATAAACTGTAATGTGTGATTTTAATCAGGGTTTTTTATATACAGTATTTTTATTGTTTTAAACTGCAGTTTTTAAAATAGTTTTGGTGTTTTAAATATTGTTTTATGAGTCCCCAGAATCATACATTTAAGACAGGTGGCTATAAAAATTAATGAAATGAATAAGTAAAATGTAGAAATACTCTCAATTGGTTTTCTCCAATCTTGTGGCATAAAAATGTGTTCAGAATACATCACATAATGAAAGGTTGGATTGGGAAAGGCTGTCTTAAAAAATAACATGTTCAAATAAAATATCTGTTTGCTAATCTTCTGCAATTGGCCACTTTTTTGTTGTATTTCTCAATCCTGGGGGTGGGGGTGGGGGGGATAAGAAATTATAGAATTGAACATAACATTGTTTTTCAATGATAATTTTGAGTTTATTGTTTATTGCTTCTTTATTTTAGCAAAGAAGTGGCCATTTTTTGCAGTTTCTTACTGGGCTTTGGAGATAGCTGTTTCAACACTCAACTCCTTAGTATTTTGGGATTCTTGTATTCTGAAGACAGTGCACCTGCCTTTGCTATATTTAAATTCATTCAGGTAATGTCTATTTACAATTGGCAAAACCAGATGATGATGATGTTTGGTGCTTTTTCATCAGTTTTGGACTCCCAGCAACTGCCTGGACTATAGATAGCCCTCAACTTACATCAATTTGTTTAACAAATATTCAAAGTTACAACAGCACTGAAAAAGTGACTTATAAACAGTGCTCACATTTACAACCATCATAGCACACCTCCTCAATGGTCACTGGCACTTAGCAACTGGCCTGCATTATTACACAAAATTGGGCATGACTCCCTTAACAACTTTAGCAATGGAAATTCTACTTTCAGTTCTGGTTGTGACAATTGTAATCCCTGCGGTTCACATTTTTTTGGAAATGATTTTTCTTCTTCCTAGGGCTGAGAAAGAATAATTGGTGCAAGGTCAACCAACAGGCTTTGTACCTAAAGTGGGACTAGAACTCATGGCCTTCCAGTCTCTAGCCTGCTACTACTAAACCCAAAAGAGGAGGGACCTAATAACTCTTCCCTTTTCATTGGGTAAAATTCTCAGCAGGTCATAGCACTTAACCAATCCTGTCTTACTAAGTACAATTAGGCATGATAATATTTGCCAAGGAACTGCCAGAAATCCCTATAGACTGGGATAACGCCCACTATTACCACATTCTGGAAGTACGGTAGTACCATACTATATTGCTGTACAGTTGCCAAAGAATTTTATGGATCTTAGTCATTAGAAATTGAGCATGGCTTAAAGGAAACTTTGCCCTTTGTGCTAAGAAAAAGGGAGAGTAGAATTAACTTCTGAGAAAAGTTCCTGTGATGTTACCAGGTAAAAACGATAAAATAAGAGTAGGTTATGGTTCCAAAGAGTGCATCTACAGCAGCGTATTTTTGTGCGTCGTTCAATGTGTAGCCTGCCTTTCCTCTATCAAAATCACCCTGGAGTTCAAGGTGGCATAAATAAATACTTTATTATTGTCATTGTATGTGTATACACAGTATACTCATACAACGAAATTCACATAACACCCAAAGACCAGACCCAACATACATAACAATCCCCAAAACACACCCGCCCTCCACGCATTCAGAATGTTTATATAGAAAAGATACTTTGGTATTTTTGCAATACTGTCTTATATTTATTCAGAAGTAATTGCTACTGATCTCATTTACTCCAAATTAGACACAATCTATTAATACATTAAATGATATTTACATGAAATGCAAAATTGATGTACTGAATATCAGTAATGCTAGGCCATTCAACTTACAATTTGAAATACTGTGCTGGATTTTGTATACACGAACAGCACACTCACAAAAAGTAATCTGTATATTGGACATGTCCAGTTTGGAATAAGTGTATTTGCTTCTATAAAGAAACATGATTAGGAAAGTTTAATTTCTAGTTTAATTAGGAAAGTAATTAAAAGTGGAGGTGAGATGGCATTAAAGATCAGTGTCTATAACTCAGTTGGCTTGTCATTAAGATTGCACTTACATGTGTGTGTGTTTTTTTTTTCTTTTCAGTCTGTCTGTGCAGCTGTTGCTTTCTTCTACAGCAACTATTTGCTTCTTCAGTGGCAACTTCTAATAATGGCAGTTGTTGGATTTTTTGGGACAATTACATTTTTCACAGTGGAATGGGAAGCAGCTGCCAGAAGTACAGGTTATCACAACATTTGATGAATGCAATGTGGTCATCCTGAAGCAGTAGTCACCTTTCCAAACCACAGGTTGATTGGAAAGACTATGGAATACAGATACGTTTAACACCACAGTTCTAAAAGATTTTATTCCTTTATCAATCAGTAGTGATGGAGATCACAGACTACAATGTGGAGAAAGAACCCTGTAGAGGGGACAGAGGCACTCTTTTTTTTAATCAGGTCTACTTGAGTTTAAGAATAACTATTATGGAAATTCCACTATTGCTGTTCTTTTAATGCACACATGGTTATTCAAACCTTAATCAAATTCACTGAGACTTGAAACTAGGTATAGGATTGCAACTTTACCGTATGTATTTTTTTTCTGTAAAATTCATCATTGCGCATTTCTAGTAAGAGCATAAGGAAAATGGAAAGTAAATTTCTAATTGACATAAACACATTGTATTTTATATGTTCTGATAAACAGTTCTGCATAGATTACAGTTTGGTGGGAATTGAAACCTGGAACATTTGGTTATTTTGGGCTTGCACTGAAACAATTCTGGAAGGATCTTATAGTCTCAAACACTTTGCCCAGGTATATTTTTCTCTTTCTCTGCAAAGGCTGTAAATTAGTCTGCCTGCTGATTTTCTCAGGGTATTCCTTTTCCTACTTCCCCTTAGGTGCCACTGATTTCTTTTTCAAGGGTGACATATCTATCCTAGTTTTTCATAGGATCTCCCTTTGCTTACCTCCCTTAAATTGATGCCACCTATTTCCCTACCTCCCTTCCAGGCACACTTGCTGATGTCCTTAGCATTTTCCTGTTGTCCGTAATTGAAACATTTCTGCTGGAACATCCATGTTCCAGGTCTGGATGTGGGCCACCCAAAACAGAACACTTCATATATGGAATGTTTTGTATCTACCATACTTAGTTTTTATTGATTTGCTCAACATCATCAGAGGAGCCAAAGTATAGCACTAAAGTGGAAAATAAGGCTGCTTTACCTTTTGATAGCTGATGCTGCACTTAATATTGATTTCTGTAAAATCATATGTAGAGGTAAGGTTGGATTTCTGGGGAGAGTTTTTGTTGTTATATACGTATTTTAGAACTTTTTAATGTATTTCTGAACTCAAAATGGTGGGAAACTGTCATTGGTCTTCAGAAGTCATGAGAAGAAAAAACTAAGAGTCACAAAAAGAGTTCACCTGAAGGCCTAGGGCTGTTTATTGCCCATCCACTACAGGGATAAGTATGATTCCTAAACATTAATTAGAGTATCAGTTTATAGCTTCAATTCATTATACACTACATTTTAGTGCCATATTTTCGCTGGAGAGACAAGCACTCAGATGTTATGAATGTATATCTATTCTACAATATCTACAAATATTTTGTCAGTTGCTAAACTGTGTAAGCATACCTAAAATGTTTGATTGATTAGTTTAATCAAGATGATTTTTCTTGTTTTAATTCACATGTGAATCTATGTATATTCAAACTGTAATCAGTATTCACCTGAGATTGGGAGTAAACTTTAGTGAATTCAGAGGAGCTTCTTAAGTCAATTGCATGTAGGATTGACATTGTAATCAGTTAAAACATATGGTCGATTTAGACGTTCTTTGATTTAATAATAGACATAAATTCAATTCAGCTTTTTATATGGAGTGCACTTTGCTTCCAAAGAGTTGTCCAATCTCTGGGTTACTTTCACAAATAAAGAATAAATAACAGACAATGATACAATACAATCCTCTCTCCCCCTCCGCCCATTGCTTTAATTGAGGAGTATCACAATCTTATCTAATTATAGAACTCACAAGCCAGGGTTTGGCATTCTCAATGCAGAACATGTCTGAAGTCAGCTATAAGGGAACATAAAAATTGTGATCAGTTCTGGAAAATGTGGACACAGAACTGTATCTCAGTTTTGAAAATAGCATGCTTCAAAACCTTGTTATTGCTACTTTGTGTATAATATTTTTGCTTACCATTCTGTTGAAACAGTACTATGCAGAGAAACAGTATTACATAAAAACAGTGAATGGTTTTTGTGTTCAGTATATACTTTCTTATTTGTACATCTAAGACAGTGATGGCAAACCTATAGCATGGGTGCCACAGGTGGCATGCGGAGCCATATCTGCTGGCACACGAGCCGTTGCCCTAGCTCAGCTCCAGTGTGCATATGCGTGCTAGCCAGCTGATTTTTGGCTTGCATGGAGGCTCTGGGAGGGTGTTTTTGGCTTCCAGAGAGCCTCCGGGAGGGTGGGGGAGGGCGTTTTTGTCCTCCCCAGGCTCCAGGAAAGCCTTTGGAGCCTGGGAAGGCGAAAAATAGGCCTACCGGGCCCACCAGAAGTTGGGAAACTGGCCGCTTCTGGCCTCCAGAGGGCCTCCAGGGGCGGGGGAAGCAGTTTTCGTCCTCCCCAGGTATTGAATTATGGGTGTGGGCACTCACGCATGCGCGATAGTGCACACACATGGCTTTTGGCACCCGAGGAAAAAAAGGTTCGCCATCACTGGTCTAAGATCATAGCTGCATTGATACTGAATGTTATTTATTTAGTAGTCTAGCCATAACAGCTAATCACTTTTAAGAGACACATCTGTCAATACTAAGTGCTAAGGGAAAGTTTTGCCATTTAGCAGGGCAATTTTTATTAAGAGATTTCAAAGTGTAGTTTATATGCAGCAGAAAGAACTACAGAATTGATTTTATTTCATAAAACCAAGAACATTAAAATCTTTCCAATTCTTGACTCCATGTGAAGATTGTGGATGACAGGGTTAATTGATTTGTTCTTTAGATCCAGACAAATAATTGCCAAAAAACGTAAAGTAATTTTAACTATTTTCTTATAAGCATCTCTTTAAGTTTATAATCCAGGATCATGCTTGTGGATTTGAGAGTTAAAGATTGTCAGAATAAATTATCCTGATTAAAAAAACAAAACCGTTTACCTGTAGATTGGCCTAGAAGTAGTTATTTGTGTACTTAAGATACAGTTTTGATTCTGAATGGTGACAGAAAGCAAAACTACCAAAGACCCTAATGATGCTCAGCCTTTGTCAAGGTAGGGAATTAGTGCCAATATTAATCGCATCTATTCAGGTGATATAGAAGCTCGTTAAAACAGGCTGGGATACTTTAAAAACCCCACTTGACTGAAAAATGATTAATTTGAGCAATTAGATATTGGCATATATGTTTAGTTATTCTAAATGGTTATGTCCAGCCAAATGATTTCACAAACTAGCCATTTTGATTTTGTTGATATAGTTGTGTTATCTCTAGAAGTTCATCATTTTTTAAAAAAATCATGAAACTATTCTCAGTTATATAATATGGATTGAAATACTTTTAAAAATTAATACTGTTTATTTCTTGTTATGATTACAGAAATAAAACTGAATGAAATCAATAAATACATTTTGCAAAAAAACCCCTTCAGAGGCGTTTAATGTAATTGTACTGTATGTGATGATTATGCACATTTTTAAAATGTGTGGTTGTTAAAAAATAACTATGCAACTGCTACTAACCTGTTTCACCATGTATCTGATAATGATGTCCATCTATTTGATAATGGCATTAATTGCCCCTAATTTGATGCTGGTTTTAAACCATTTTTAAATACTGCTAATGGTAAATGGAATTCTAACACACTGACATTTTAAAAACTCATAACATTTATTTTTCTAAAATTCAAAGTAGCTTATAAAACATTTACATCATAGAGTAAAATTTCTCCTGATGTCTAAAGTGAAGTCAGTATACTATCTTTCCCTACCAGAGGAAGCTGTAGAATCTGACCATTTTTCCCCCCAAGGTATGAAATTAACATAATAAAACTCTACTCTTTCTGTATATGCATACTGTACCTTCATTTTATTCCTATCCCATGAATGGAATAGGTTTAAAGCATTGTTAACAC
Organism: Imantodes cenchoa; assembly: GCA_027560375.1. Lineage (NCBI taxonomy): Eukaryota > Metazoa > Chordata > Lepidosauria > Squamata > Dipsadidae > Imantodes > Imantodes cenchoa. The sequence continues at coordinate 3,723 of JANHGD010004306.1, read as the reverse complement.
TTCCAGTATTAAAAGTTATGTGGAGGTTGTTATTGTTTTTATCTTTATTGGTAGCTTTTAGGGCAGCCCCTAGTAGTAACAGTTACATTGGGAATTTTTTTAAGAGTTTAAAAAAAGAAACCCTTGGTTTGGAATTATTTTGAGGTTACATGATTTTTATTTACATCTTCTGAGTACAGGAATGGAAGAGATAATGTAAACACACACATCCAAGACAAATAGACTTTCACTTCCTTTTTCCTGTTCACCCAAACTAACCCAGACTAAGGCTGGGGTTGCTGTTAGCTGATAAAATACAACAACAGCTGCCAGGTGCATAAAATCTATTGTGTTTTCCTACCCATCTCACAGAGGTACCTGAGGGACTACTAATGGGTGGAATCAGGGTGTTGATACCATCTGTTCCAGGCCAATGTAAACACACACCCCTCCCCAATGGGCCATGACAGCCTTGCTTACTGTCGCTCTACTACCTTAAAAAAGCTGGACAGAGCAGTACTATGCCAGTTGTCTATTAAAACTGCAATAGCACTAGCTAAATACTTTGCATGAAATCCTCTAAATCTTTAGAGCAGGGCTGGAATAGAATATTAAGCAATCTGGAAGTTGGCATTTGTTGCATACGGAAAGAGAAATCTTAGTGAAAGTATGGCTTGTTTCATTTGTAAAGTAATTGCAAGAGCAGTTACATAACCCTCTAAGTTATGAATAAAGAGGGTTTAGGAGCAGAGGTGCGGGCAGAAGCTTAGAAAAGTCAGAATTGTTGCTCCTTTAGCACTCTGATCAGTGGACGTTTTTTTTTTGTGATCTGGCGATTCAGAGAGGGAAAACGGCAAAGCCAGGGAACTCAAGCAGTTGCTTTGCCTATCACATGCAAAATTGGAAACAGCACCATTCAGAAATAAGTCAAAGTAGACAATAAATACGGATTGGCAACAGGCTCAACAAATTTCATGTTAGCATATATTTTTGTTAACTGAAAGGGTGGATGACAACTCCGCAGGGAGGAACATCTCCTAATTGTGAATGTGGAAGAGTATTTTGCAAGCAGAAAAGTAATAGTTGAACATCGATTCTAACCCTAATCCTGTGAACCTGACTTTGCTGTTACTTTTTTGACAATTTATTCCTTAAGATACAGACAGTATCTTATACTAATAGCCACCTCCTTCAGCAGAAACTTTATTTACATACAGTATAAGGTGCATGATAAATTCAGTGTGAAATAAACTATGGGAACAATACTCAACTACTATCTTGGGAAAAATTTATCTAGTATGCTTTTTAATTTGGCCATACTTATAGCTTTATCAAACCCCACATTCACCAGCACGGTTTATATTGCCTAGCTGGGTCTAGAGAGCACTAGGTAGGGGAAGGCTAAAATATTACGAGAGGATTTGGTGAAATTTCATTCTAAAATATGTTTCACACAGTCATGGTCCTCAGTAGAAGAGAATATTTGTAGCTCATAATTGAACTGTGAAGTTCTTGGTGCTCTCTGAACTTGGTGGTTTGGTTGCAGCCATTTCATTTCTCACCTAGGTGAGAAATAAGAACACTCACTTACACTAATAATATTATCTAGTTGGGTAATGAACCTTCTGCAAACAACCAAGTTCAGAGAGCACCAAGAATTTTGCCTATAAATTTGCTAAATAAAAAGATGATTTTTGTTGAAGTAGCCAGTTGGTCTAGTTAAAATAAGCTACTATGCAGGAAAGAAGCAGAAATTTGTTATACTCAGAAACCACAGTTAAATGAGTTCATTTAAGATGGAGATATATATTCCAAAGAAATGGAAGATTTGAGCTTTTAACATTTGCTGTTCATAGATCTATGAAGACTTTAGGAGTAAATATAGATGGTTGAATTAGGGAGATGACGCAATAAAGGTTAGGATGATTTTTATTGACCTACTACACAAATCAATGAATGGATAGGGTTTCCTTGAATGTTGGATCAGCAGATTCATGAACAGAGGAAAAGCCTACTTTCTCTGTTTTATTGAATCCAAATCCAAAGCGTAAGAAAGTCATAATTGGCTGGTTTGCAGTGTATCCATTCCCAACTTTAAAAAACAAGCACATTTATGATGGGACAAACTTTTATCAGTGCATAGAATTTAAAACTGAATAAGGAGTAAGTGCACACATAGTAATGGGAAAAGGTGAAGGTTAAAATAGAGAAGTAAGGTGATCAGAGAACAATAAAGTGGGAGATCTAGACAGTGTTAATTATATATTATGGTAATTCAGATCAAGATGTTTGGGTCAATGTGAAATGATAATGCAATTGACCTTGATGAGTTCTGTAGCGGCCATTTTAAGAACAATAAACCACTTTCACTGAGCTGAATGGTACAACCCTTGTGGAATTGAAATGGCCTCCCATTTGTGCTCCCATGTCACATCCCGGTCATTTGGTAAATCCTCTAGCTTTTTTCCCCCTATGTAATAATGCTGACTTTCCCTATTTTTTTGTAATTCAGTTGTTTGCTGAATTTGGTGGGGGAGAGGATGGAATATTTCCTGGTTTATGCTTTTATACTTCCTTCTAATGTATAGTTAGTGGGTGCACTGCTACTCCATATTGTAGTTTTTCCAATCTTGTATAATTTTATGCTTTCCCATCTCTTTCCTCTCTATTACTTCAGTTGGTCTCTTTGGCAAATTGAAAGCCCTTAACATTTTAAAGTAGTCAAGAAAGAAGATCTTTTCTGTTAAGGGAATTCTTAATATTTCTATTTGTTTTTCTGTCTCATTCATTCCCCCAAAATGTTGAAGTAATGAGAAAACTGAGAGCCAGTTTGGTTTAGTGATGAAGATGCTGGCATAGAAACGAGACAGTGAATTCTGGTCCGACCTTAGGCCTGAAAAAACTGGCTAGGTGACTTTGGGCCAGTCACTCTCTTTCAGCCCGACCTACCTCACAGGATGGTTGTTGTAGGGAAAATAGGAGGAGGGAGGAGTATTAGCTGTGTTTACCACCTTCAGTTATGTATAACCCCCCCCCCCCCCAAAAAAAAAAAAACCAGATAAAAAATCTTGAGGGGAAAACAAATTGTGGAAATATAATCCCTCAACTGCCCTAGTTGGAAGTTTTTAAGCCCCATCCACACATATTCTTTGGCCCAGTGCTGAGATGGTCTGTCTACCATTTGAGGATATGTCATCACAACAGAGCCTCCATCTTGATGTCAGTTGAAGCCGGCTGAAGCTGGATCAAAGTGGTCCAGCAGGGAAACAGTGTTTCTCATCAATCAATCAATTAATCAATCAACATCCAGATTATTATGGAAATTGAATCTGAGAGAGATCAACATCTCTCTCTCTCTTTCTCCTCTTCCTTCCTACCTGCTTTTATGCCTTCTTTCATCTCACCTGTCTTCTCCATTATATCTCCAAAGTCTCCTTTTTCAACTGCCTCTTCTGTGTCTTCCATCAATCAAAATGACCTCTGACTTGATTTCAATTATATTAATGCTTTTACATGATTCAACAGGAAACCAGTGTGATCAGGGCCAGTTGTTATTTTTACAACGCAATTGAGCATTTCTGATTGATCACTGCATCCAGTTCCATATAGCTTTCAACCAAGTGATAAATGATGTTGGAGGTAGGGTTGCCATCTGTCCGGCTTTAGTCGGACATGTTTGGCTTTTTTAGGTCGTGTCCGGCTAAATATTTATATGTCCGGCCTGTACGGCTTTTGTTAGGCTTT
>JANHGD010004302.1:70769-83693 GCA_027560375.1 Imantodes cenchoa | reverse complement strand
CGGACCACCAAAATTTTCTCACGGACCACCAATGGGACACGGACCGCTGGTTGGTGACCTGTGCATTAGATGAACTGGAAAGAGTCTCTTTGCAATGTTCTAAAACGTTCCACGGTGCTCTTTCTTAAGCCCTTTTCCTCCCCTCAAATCACATTTGGATGGTAAAATCAGGGTGCATTCATGTCTTCAAAAATGTAATTTAAAAGCAAGCTATCTCTTCAAGTCTTGTCTAGTTGGGAACGAAGGACCCCTTTCCCACTTTATAAGCAATTGCAAAAAAGAGTGTAAAGTTAACAACTGAAAATTGTACAAGCGGTCTACTGGCATAAAATGACTTATACTATGCTGAGCTCCCCTCATGAACACAGACGATGTAGCCAAAACTTGCTAAATCGAATCTGCAGAATTAGGAATCTGCAAACCGGGATTAGTAAATATGCGCCTCCCAAACCATACTGAAAGATTGAAGGGACTTTTGATGCTTATAGGAACCTGAGCAGCTAATATGTGGAGTACATGTGTCAGAGAAAGCAGAAATTAAAAACATGTTTATTTCCACTGAAATCACATTTAACTCTGCGAAATGCCCTACAATCAGATGCTGTTTCAATGGGAAGTGAAAGAGGAAGCCTTTCATCAAATCTAAACCAGCACTGCTAATTTCATTTACACTCCCCTGTTCAACACCTTCTTCAAAGCTTATTATGAAAAACCCCAAAGAATTTTTTTTTTTAAAATAGAGCAGTTATTTGTAATAACTGACATTTATCAGTTAGCAGGCAGATTAATGTATAGAGTGCTTGATACATTTGTGCTTAAAGTCCTTGACTACAATATAAGAAGCAGCTCCTTAAGACAGTGATTTTATTCTTTAAAGAATACTATCAGAGAGACAAAAAATTATTAGCCTGCACCATCCAAACTAATCTGTATCGGAAATCTTGTATTACAATTTAAAATTTAAAACTTCAAACATGCGTTAGTTTGTATGAAGACAAAACGCCTTACTTAAAGCAGAGAAAAAAACAATTGCTGGAAGTGATGATCATCTGCATGTAAGAAGCTCATTTCTTTCTCTTCAGGGTGAGTAATTTCCTGCTTTTATTGGAAACCTTCCACCACTAATCATAGGATCTGAAGATGTGATAGTTCAATTTTGCTTCAATATTCTTGTCAGGAGAAAACGTGAACTGTGTAGGCAAGTTCTGGAAAGTCTTTATAAGGACAACCCACCTATAATAACATTTCCTGTTTTTAACCCCTTAACTCTGCACGAGGTCTACCTGCCTGACAAAAATAAATTTCAGAAAGCGGGTTATTTATATCTCAGGGTTTTTCCCACCTTTATATGTTAAAAATACATATTTTTATGTTTAGGTTTAGGTTAGGAAGACATACTATTTTCTATATGTAGAGTGCTGACTACTGGAATATCAGATGTAGCTTACAAATCAAATATAAAATCAAAATTAATTCAAATATTAATTTTTGCTTGAAAAAAATGTTAATGCTAACAATGAGACTAGTTTTCTCAATTAAATGGCAAGCCCACTGTGGGACCAGTAATGGCTATAAAGAAGGTGTGACCAAGCTTTCATCAGATGACCAAGTTGTACTTGTTGGTACAGATAATCTCAATATAGTTGGAGGCAGTTCCTCAGTTATTCCAGACTTCTAAGAAAATGTCTGAGAAATACAGAATAATTTTAATTTATACTTTTGCTTTGCATAAATGTGATTTATTATTATTATACCAATTTCTTCAATAAACCGAATAGTTTAAATAACACATATGTCCATAAACTTATGGTTGCCCAAATAATGGCCTGTCGTCGTCTTTGCGAGATGAAATGACAGCTATTTTGAAATGAAAAATGGACTTGAAGATATGTAGGATTTATGAATTTATTTTGTTTGTCACTCAAACTTTATGAATATTATCCTGGAGCTTTTAAGGAAAATGCAAAATGCTGACTTGAGAAAGCTTACATTGACAAAAATACCTGGAATGTCACAGAGATAATAGAAGCTCAATTATCTTAAATATATATTCTAATTTTCCCATAAAATGCGAACTTGTTTGACAAAGATATAGACAGCATAACGTATAACCAACCATAAATACCTGGATCATTTTCTAACTAAACTTCTCTCTCTGCATAATAATATTAGCTTTATCTTTCAAACTAATCATAAACAAGACAGTCGGATGACTGTGTGCTTATTAAGTAACAGTTAAAGGACTGTTCAACTCTTACATGTTCATCAATGCATGAGATCATGAAAACTAAGACCAAATATATATCCCAACCCCACCATAAATAATTACTAGTCAGAGAGCCAATTAGGCCATTCAGCGATAACATCTTTCTCTACAGTGCAACTTCGTAATTTACATGTAATAAACCCCAAAACAACAGGAAAATAATCGAACCACTTGATTAGAGTGGGTCAGTGTTTCGATTTGTAATCGTGGGATTTTTTTTTAATGATACTTAGTCAAATTAGATGACAAAGATGCTTTTTTAAGCACTGGGCCATACCGGTAATCCTTGTTAAGTGACTGAGATTGGCTACAACAACTCAGTTGTTAAGCAAAATGGTCATTAAATGAACACCTAATCTCATCAATTAAAATTCTGCTGTACCTGTGCCTCATTTTCTCCCCTTTTTTGCCCACTCATAGGGCAGAGAGTTGATTGAACAACACTAGTCTACAAATTTTGGAAAATTATCGACCTACGAGACAAAATGTGTTAATTTTCCATATTTTGTTCAGATGAATTACAAAACAGGTGATAAAGATGCTGGTTGGCTAAAGTTTTCAAGATACTTCACAATGAAGATTTATACTCAGGCGAGTATATTTGCCTACAAGGGAGGGAGGTGTCTAAATGATCATGAGACCCCGTAACCTCTCGACAAAGTATGGTAGAACAATGAAAATGGTACCACATGGAAGTGAATAAATTTATATTCACTTTGAGAACAGCAGGGCAGATGACTATGAAAAACATGTGGAAAATTTGCTTAGCTCCTATAAAGCACTTGGTGCAAACATGTCACAGAAAATTCACTTCTTACACTCGCATTTGGACTATTTCACTTTGAACAAGTGATAAACATGACGAGAGATTCCACCAGGATATCACAAGGGAAATGGAGTCCACTGCTGGAATCTACCCACTGATGATCTTACTGCAATTCACAAGAGAAAAGCCAAAAAGTGCAGCTTAGATACTGAATAAAAATGGAACCTTGTTGTTTAATCTGATGTTAGAGCTTGTCAGTTTTTAATGCAAAAAGCATGAAAATGTTACATGAAAAACCATACATGAATAGAAACTTATGTTATTGATACAGTATCAATAAAAAGATAAATTTATAATGATTGGTGTGGCACTATTCTCATTGATATATCACATTTTGCAGAAAAGTTATGAAGCAAAATCGCACATCCCCCTTGTAATTTTGAATTATTTCGGTGCAATTTTGAACTGAAGCTGTATCTTGGAAACTGGAGCCAATTAATATTCAGGACTTAATCTTCCTTTATTAGTGACCCAATTCTGGTAAAATTAAGCTACTTCCATTTCCGAGGCTTTCTCCTTGTAGACCAGTGCAATCAATTACTTCTTGTTTTTTATGACACATTTTTCTAAAAAACTCAGCTGTGTGAATTCAGTTGGCTGATTAGAATTCTGTCCTTTACTAGCTGCCTGAAACTGACCAGACTTTATCAGTTTCACAGCAAAGGCTTTTATTATCATAAGCAATATGAGAGCATTGGTCAGAAAATGTTTTTTATTACCATTTATTGATGTCATGTTTGTGAATGGGCGCTAGCTTAGGCAGTTGTTAAATGAGGGCCAAAGTAATAAATGTGAGATCTGCTGCTTTATTTTAATTGTGACATAATTTACTGTTTGCAATCAAATAGTAATAATATCTCTTATCTATTTTCTAGCTTATATAAAATGCAGGAAAATGTGTGGAGGTTACACTCTGTGGAAGTCAATTAAATCTTGTTTAAGAGTGGTGGTCAAAGATTATATTTTTTGGAAAGAAAAACTTTCAATTTAGGTGAGAACATTTGCAGCAAGTCCAAGAGAAATAAACAATGACTTAAATGCCAGGAACAATGGTTAAATTTGTATCTGAATTGAGAGGCAGTTTTTAGCTGATATTAACCAATCTTGAAAAAAGAATAGGATCACATTTTGTTTGGAAGTCTATCAGGAAATGCCAGAAACAAAAGTTAGACCGGGAAGTTAAAAGCACCCAGAAAAAGATAATGGCAAATCATTTACATATTGTTGCAGGAAAAACAAGATGGATGTCAACGTAGCCATGATGAGCTGAGGCCATCCTGAAGGAGTTTTTAACTTTATTTTACTGTTGTAAACACAAAATGTTTTACTCGTATTGTCTCTTGGACATTATTATGAGTGTTCTTGGTCATTCATAAATCCAGGGATGAAATGCTCCCGGTTCACTCATGCTTGTGAGTCGTCAGAGAGACGGTCGTGAAGGGAGCGCAAGGCTCCGTCCACCTGCCCAGATGCCGCCATTTGGGTTCTTTTACCCTCTGTGCATGCGCAGAGCATAAATCCCTCAATTTCTCTTTAAGAACTATCACCCAAATGAACTCATCAGGTTGACTATTGAAAAAGCAACATAAAAAAAATTCTGTATTTTTTTTCTGGTATGAGCTAAATATAGCTAAAAATTTAACAGACTTATCTAATACTTCTATACTAAGTATAGTATCTAATACTATACTTCTATAAATGAAGTAGAGAACTGGAAAACAGAAGAATTTTTACCTGTTAAAAGTTAGTGATTTGAACATTTTGAAGAATATTTTGAATAATTTAAATGCAAAGCTCTAATCTCAGCCAAATGTTAATAACATTTTGAAGTGCTTCTTGCCATAATCTTTGCATCAGAAATGTACTGTAACGCTGTACTGTATATACAGCCACGTCATCCTGTTGTGCTTTGCTTCGGAAACAAACATTGCATACCTGACCTGTACACAACCTGTTTTGCGTCATTCTAACATAGTTAATAATCTTGCTTTTAGGTGTAACATGGGAAAGCAGAGTTCTGGTTTGCCTTCTAAAAGAAAATACGGTATTCTAAAGATCCAGAAAGTGAAAAGACATACAATATGGGAACACCTTATGACGTGACAGAACGAATGAATTCCATTATTCATACATTGAGCCAGCTTGTGTATACAAATTCAAACCTCCAATGTGAGCAACTACAGCCCAGAAATTCTAACAAGACATATCAATATATTCACTGTGAAAATAAAAATCCTGAAATCCTGGGAAGAGTACAGGGTAGGTATCAAAAACCAGGGTTGGAAGCTGAAGGAAGGTTTAGACTCATGTTTATTTAAAAATTAATAGAAAATACTATGCAAAATACAAGCTAGCTCCACAGAGAGTCCCTCCCTTAGGGGTGATTGCTTAGTGACTGTTTGAAGTTACAAGGACCCTACAAAAGATGCTTACAACCTGGTTCCAAAATTCCAATGGTTGCCCTCCCCTGCTCTGTGGTCATGTGACTACATTTTAGGTGTTGGGAAACTGATCTGCATTTACGTCATTTGTAGTGTCCCATGCACTTGACTGTGATTTACGTTGTTTTTGTTGAATAGTGGCATTTACTTTTGGTTTTCGGTAAAAATGTGCCATAGTGAAAAAGGGTTCACTTAACAACGGCAGCTTAATGACCATGGTTATTTACTTAATGATTACTCAAAAAAGGTTGTAAAATCAGGTGGGTTACATGATGACTTACTTTATAACCGTCACAAGTTATGATTGCAATGGGTCGGCTCTATTATAATCATAAGGACTATCAATTATTAGGATTCCTGATCATGCAAGGTGTCTACTCATATCCAGATTAAGTCTGTAAATGTCCCTCAGAACTACCACTCAAAACAGAAATGTCACTCAATTAGCCGACTGGCCCACTATTTTAATCAGAGCCTGGAGAAGATGAACATCTACATGGGATGCAATCTAATTTTGCTGTTTTTAAACAACTGGAATTTGGGAGATTTTTGCTGATTTACTTTAAATTATCAGGTAATCTATTGATCTCAGGTTCCTTAGCTCATTTCTGCCTCCCTCTATCTTAAATAACTTTCTTCTCCTAGAGTTGCAGAACTGACTGAAGCAGTTTATGTGTGCAGAAACAGTTACATGTCTAATTCACTCAGCCAACAGCAGTGCTGTGAATCCTTATATGTAAAAATGAATCAGCACAGGATTTTTATAATATGAGTCAGTCCAGCCACTGAGCTATGAGGTCTCAAGTAATGAGTAATATAACAAAAATGTGTGTGTATATATATTACACACACACACACACACACATTTCAGGGATGCGGAATATCTGAAAGTGTTAAACCATATTTACCCATATTATTTATTCCAAAAATTCTACTAATACTTACCTGTTGGAGGAAGACAATCTTTCCAATCAAAGTAACCAGCATAAATTCCAGGTTCCAATGAACCTACTATGGGATCAGCCTTTAGTTCAATGTATATTTCAAATAGCCGCTGATCTAATTCTTTTAATGAATCCATACTAACCTAAAATAGAGCCATAACCATGACATTAATAATATTAATAGAAAGAATTTACATGTCATATTCTTTAATCTTGCAAGTGTACTAGTTAGGTTAATTGCATTTTTTTGTCAATCAATAGAAAACATATTGGCTTATAGAAACCAAAGTTATTTGTTACAAGAACAGAATATTGGACAATTCCCCCAAAACCCCATCTGGCTCAAAGGGAAAAAGGCATCCAATTGTATTACTATACAGGAAAAGCAAGTAACACAACAAATATTTTGTCTGTTTCTTTATTGTTATTGTTGTTTTGGGCTTGTAATTCTCACCTACAAAATGATACCCAAGAAAAACTGTTTTTTAAGCTTTCTACACGGAAGAGATAAAGTAATGTTTTCCAATGTAAAAATACAATTTGTTTAAAGCTACAGCGGCGCTGAAAAAAAGTGACGTATGATTAGTCCTGGCATCCCCATAGTCACATGTTTAAATTTCGTCCACTTGGCAATCAGCATGTATTTGCTATGTTTCCGTGTCTCAGGGGTCATGAGGATGCCATCTGCAACCTTTCCAGCTGGCTTTTGATAAGCAAAATCAATGGAGGATATCAGATTCACTTAACAACTGTTGTGATTCACTTAACAATTGCAGTGATTCGTTTAACAACAATGGAAAAAAGATTGTAAAATCAGGCGTGACTCACTTAACAATGGCCTTGCTTAGCAACTGAAATTTTGGTCCCAACTCTGGTCATAAGTTGAGGACAACCTGTATGACAATTTTAAAAATGAGAATGTTCTAAAATGGTTTCATTTTTTATAAGTTCTTCTAATCCTATGAATTTATTTCATCTGAATATCTGTAATCAGAATTTTATTTTTTAGGATCCTCTAAACCCTTTGTTTTAGGGTGGAGTCCGGGCGACTGAGCGTTTATTGGCCAGATGCCCTTCCTGACGCCTACGTGGAGTTCACAGCAGATATTTGTCCGTTGCGCCCTGATAGAGAAACATCTGCCGCTGCCTAGGATTGAACTCTCAACCTTCTGAGAGGAAAGTGAACGTCTTCATCTCTAGGCCACTATGTTGCCCATCTGCAGTCAGAAAATACTTACTTGAATAATTTTTTCTACTCCTTGGAAACCATGCTTCTCAAAGTGTTCAGCTAGATTAAGGAATGTGTGACGTTCCAAATAGCAGCAATTACTGAGGACAATTAAAAGCCTTCGTTCCTAAATTAAAAAAGGATCCAATGAAAGGAAGTTCTTTAAGAAGAAATTGCACATACCAGTTTGCCCTAATGGTACAAGAAAAGGCAAATGCTAACCAGTTAAAAGTTTAAATAGTTCTTAAATAGAACCTTTAACACCTTTACTAATTTTATTATACGTCCAGAAAAACCAGTACCTTTGACACATGAAATATTCACAACAGAGTGTACATCATCACTTAATTTATGTAAAAAACTATTCTGCCAAAAGGCATGAGTTACTTAAAATGCACCATTCTTCTTATATAGAAACATAAGAGGAATCATTTATCAAATGTGTTTTGAGATTTGAAACATCAAATTTGAATGCACACCTGCTTACCGATCAGAAAAAAAAAACAGTGAGCATCGCAATGCAGTCTGGACATCTTCCAGTCAGAACTTTATAACATCTTTTTTAGGAAGTGATAGCTTCCTAATGTTTCCTGTTTCCAGTTAAGAATGGGTTGCTGTTGTTTTTTTAATTTGGAATTTTTCCCTCACACTTCCTTGCAAGCTAGCTCAAATATATACTTACCTCTCTTTATATGCACTGCATACTTTATATATTCCCACAGATTTTCAGCAATGTTCAATATTTTGAAAGCCATTTCAAAACAATCATCTTTCTTTCCTATAAATACTTCATGATTAATTTTAAAGTATGCTTTGGACTATTGTCTTAATGAAATATCTAACCTTTCAACTTTGGTTTCTTCATCAAATACTGAATACCATCATGTACAAGTTGATGTTTACAGTCTATTCTTCTTTCCAGCCTCACAAATATTTCTTGTGTCCCTGGACATTGAAAAACTCCAAAAGACAGGAGTATTCTAATGCTATTCTACTGACGTATTTTCTTCAAATTCTTCACGTTTCCCCCTCCCCTCCTCAAATTTTTGTGGCCATGGTTGTGGCCATGGTTGAACCAAATGGTTGTGGCCATGGTTGAACAGTTCAATTTTTCTTTCATTAGTCCAAAGAACTATGTTCCTATATGTTTCAGGCTTAATGGTTTTTTTCTGAGGAGGAAGGCATTACATAATTTATTTTTGTGATGATTTCAGAGAAAAGGTTAGATCATGGTTGTATCTGTAATGCTTTACTATGGACCTAGACGTAATTATTATAGTGTCAGCGAAACTTTTCAGCAGGTTGTTTCCAGTGATTCATGGCTTCTGTTTTGCAGATCTGACTAGCTGCGTGACAGTTTAAGCGCAGATTTTTTCTTGGTATTCCAGATTTTCCATTGCAGAAAGCGTTTTTATTTCTTGCAGCTTTCGCCTACTTTTAAGTGTGATTTTCAAATACGTTGCTTATAAGAAGCAAAGTAGACAGAAGACAATCACAAATGGAGAGGGAAAGAAGGTAGCAGTATTTGTTCACCTGGCCAAGTATCTTTTATCTAGCTAGCTAATCTTAATGAATCAATTATTTTTTTTACCCACCTTCAACTTTGCAAAACAGCAGAACTAATTAACTGCCAAAAACGGGACCAAATTTCTGCATCTGCTGTATTTTTTTTCCACATTCAACAAATAATAGGATATAAATAGTCAATATGGATTCAAATGTGCATTTAACTTTCCACCATGAAGAGGTTGTATCAGCTTCTGTTCATTTAGGGATTGATAAAACAGACAACTTAAGCAGAGATGCCTACACTTTTGTGTACAACTGTATATGCAAATAAACCAACTGATGTGGAGTTATGAGGCAATTTAAGTGTTTGTGCAAGCTTTTAACTAAAGCAGACATCTAAATTCTTGGCTAGCCAACCACGAATTTATATTACATTACAGTTTGCAAAACATGCTCTACTAATAATATTTCCATATTGTAAAGAAATAAAAATAGCACAATATACAATATAACATACTTCTAAATGAATTATGGCATATTGCTTAATTTCTCTTAATTTGGGGTTTAATGGACAGCAATAATACTTACTACAGATAAACTGAAATCTTCATGGATGCTTCCAAATAAATCTGAAGATGAGATGTCACCTGGAAGACTAAGGGATTTTGCAAGTAGTCAGTGATTAACCCATCTTGGTATAAGCATAAACCTGCTTATAAATTTATATTTGTTTCCTAATAACCCTAATGAATTTAACTGACATGGATTCTTTAAAAAAAACCAGTTAAATATATAGACGGAAGCTCTTATTTCCATGCTAAAAGTTTTTCTTTTAAAAAAGGCCTGAAGTTAATGTAGGGTAATTTTTCCTTTGCACAGAACCCGTATCGAAGAACATGAATTCACTAGAGTTGGGCAGCTAATTTAAATATATACCCATGTTTTCCCGAAAATAAGACCCTGTCTTATATTTTTTTGCACCCCGAAATAAATGCTTGGCCTTATTTTTGGGGAGGTCTTATTATTTTGGGGCATGTAGAGCAAGACAGGGCTCCTCTTGCCATCTTACCTGATTTCCAGCTCTGTCTCCCTAACCCTAACCAGAGGAAATGGCGGGGACCGGCTGTGCATGCGTTTAAATATTTTCGGGAAGGGCTTATTTTTGGGGAAGGGCTTATTTTCGAAGGAGGGCTTATTTTCGGGGGATGTCTTATTTTCAAGGAAACACGGTAGTTACATAATTAAAAATGGAAATTACAGTTTATGATTTGTCAAGCCTTATTTAAAGAATTAATTTTCCAAATTTTTGGAAACAAGAACCATAAGCTAACAACATCGACTGTTTGCATCATACTATACTAAACATGTTTTGGTCAGTTTGATTCAATGTGAAAGTTGTTAAATTATTTAGCTGTGTCAAATAAATGACACAAATTATTTGTAGAATCTCTAAAATTAATGATCTATGAATAAAGTGTTCCTAATAATCATTTCAAGGTGAAATATGACTAAAAACTGAAAAGATTCTATAATTAATTACTGTCAAAAAACTCATCACCAAATTATTTCACTTACTGGGTAGTATCTATATCACTGTCAGGCTTTGTGCTCAGTTGCTCCAGGCAATCAATGAATACCTGCAAAAGAAATAAAATCAATATATCTGATACCATCATTTATTACAAGCAGTGCTAACCAAGATAAGGAATTTAAGTAGTATTTTCCAACCTTTTCACTCTACAGAGTATTTTCTATTTCATTCAAACAGTTTAATTTTAGCTGAACTTTATTGCCTTATATTTGTTTTTAATTCTATCTCTTATTCTTGGTAAACTGAATAAAATAAACATTATGGTTTTAAAGATTTCATCAATCCACAAGCAAAATGGATATTTTATTGTCACTACATCTCCATACAATGTGATGATTTTCATTGTTTTCCTATACGTACGTACGTGTGTGTGTCCACAAAAAATCAGAATATATGATGGAAACATGTATTTTTCCTAATTTACTTTTTCTCTCTAAGGCAAACTCTATAATATTTAATAGATATTTCTTTCTTCAGTTCACCAATTCTCCACCTATATTTAAATGGATTTCATCTAACCCTGCCCTCAAATCAGAAACAGGCATGGGAAACAGAAAAATGGCAGTTCATAATTAGCAGGAAATGTCACATTATTTCTTCTTTCTCCCCCTCACCAAATATTTCTTTTGTATGTCTCTAAATCTTAAATAAACATGTTTGCGTTCACAATTTCTGTAAATACAGTATTTTGCTTCTCTCCACTTTGGTTTTTTTGCCTTAAAAAACGAAAAAATGCTGAACAGATATATGCAATATTTTGGATTTAAAGGCAGATAGAAGCTTTGGTATACGAGGGGTTCCCTTGTAGCAGCTGTCTGCAGCTCCTTAAAGCATCTGCTTCTTTCCTTGGAATTGCAGAAAAAACCTAGCGTTCAGGTTTCCACAAACCGAATGATTTTTTTAAAAAGACACTACAACTATTAATTGATAAGGTACTTGTAATCAGCCTTATGTGTAGCCCACATCTGTATAATTAAACCAGTTTCTCCTTCCATTCTCTACCAACTTCCCCACTATGCTGATTTAAAACCTACATTAGTCTAGCCATTGTGCATCTGATACAGGGAGCAGTAGTTCATGAAAACCTATGCCTTTTAAGAAAACGTTTTTAGCTGGGAAAGGTGCTATCACACTTCATTCTTTTTTGCTGACTCATCCATGTACTCTGCTTGGTAAAAAACAGAATTACTTTGCTATTGTTTTCTTTTGTCTAGGCATGCCAAGATCAGCTAGATGCTGTTTACATAGCAATCAAAAAATAAATCATCACCTTGGATCTGTTCTCAGCTGCCTAGCAAATTCATGCATTAAAAAAAAAAAAGCTCTTACTTCGCTTTCTTTCCTCATTTCAGTAGTTGGTTCTAGATAACTCTATAGTTCCAGATAACTCTATTGTTCTCTATAGTTCTAGATAACTGTACTGTTATTTACAGTTCTAGATAACTGTTTTGTTATCTACAGCTAAAAGTTTCATTTAGTTCCCACAGTCTATGGAAGAAGTACAGAAACAAGTACAGAGTACATGTTGACAAAGAGCTGAGAAAAATTTGATTTGGAACTTCTTTTAAATGAAAGGGGAGGGTGGATATTTTATATTTTCAGTGCAGTTTGACATAGTTTTTGCTGTGAATCTCCCCTCCCCCCCCCCCCCCCCCCAAATGCTAACAATTTGATTTTGGATACCACCATCCATCTCCACGTTCTGATACTCTTTTTTAAATATGAGGCAAACTAGTTTTAGAGTTATATACCATGTGTTATGCTTTATCCAGGTACTAAATTTTTAGATTATCACAATGCATTTAATAAAAGCCAGTATTTGTTCCTGCTTCTTATTCCAGCCATTTATTTCTTTTGCCCTGCTTCCACACGTAGTGTTGGGAAAGTCATGGTGCATAGGAGATGTGTCAGTTTGTTTTCTTTGGTTTCCTGACTTTATTGGTCTGTGTCTTCCTTATCAGTGTTTCCCACAGTTAAGGCAAAATGTCATAAACAAGCCCAACTAAATGTAGAATCCTGTTTTCCTTGTTTGTTGGTCTACCTCAGTGGTTCTCAACCTTCCTAATGCCGCGACCCTTTAATACAGTTCCTCATGTTGTGGTGACCCCCAACCATAAAA
>JANHGD010004302.1:60418-70669 GCA_027560375.1 Imantodes cenchoa | reverse complement strand
GATATAGTCAGTCTTGCAAGATTGTTATTATAATTTTTCCAATAAAAGTACCTTTAGATTTCCATGATGTCTATTTCTTAATCTGACCTTTCTTATTGGGTTTGAACACCGTAATGAAATTCTTAGATAGAAAGCATGACCTATTGCCTCGATTTCTATCTGACTAGGAGTCAGACATTTATATACCAGGTAGCTCAATTTTGTTGTAGAAAAACAATATGCATATATATGTACATATACCTATACCTACACCTACACCTACACCCACACATTTTCTCCCTCTTTTGTCTAAACTACCTTCTTGGCCCAAGCTCTTTTTTATTTAATCATTGCCTTAGTAGTAGATCTTCTGTCTGCCCTTCAATAGCAGTAGCACTTAGACTTATATACCATTTCACAGTGCTTTACAGCCCTCTCTAAGCGGTTTACAGAGTCAGCATATTGCCCTCAACAGTCTGGGTCCTCATTTTACCAACTTTGGAAGAATGGAAGAGCTTATTAATTTAGATCCTTCTCTAAAGTCATACATTACCTGCATGATATTAATGCTCAGATGGCACACATCTTCCTGTATTTTTGTCTGCTGAAAAACCTAAAGAAAAACAATTTTTGGAACAACTGATTGAAATGGCTTCACATGAAAAAGCCAAGCATTTCCTGTGCATTTGTCTTGCTCTTAACTAACAACTTGAAGCTAAATAGGGACTAATAATAACCAGAAGCTAGATTTAATTTCTTACAACATCTTTCAAGTATTCTGCTACACAGATCCAGGAGTCTGAATTTATGAATGCTTTACAAGGCATTGATTATTGGATGCCAAGTGCACAGATTGGCAGTTAGTCAATGAATATACGTATATTAATTCTCTTCCAAAATAAATCAACTAAGGATGCCAAAATCTAGTTGTCTCTTCAAGTTGTAGCAAAAGATAACATATACAAATCTGAGTGCTTTGATTGTATACTGTAATTACTACTGTGTTTTGATCTATTTTCTGCAAGTTACCTATATTTTTTTTAGTGATTTCTCATTTTGAAATAGTCTTGGAATCAAATACTGATTTTGAAGAACAAGTATAATTCTGATTTGCAAAAAAGGTAAATATTTACTGAATGTATAATTATTTAACATGATATGAGTAGACTGCACAAAGTTTCACTTGTAAAGTGTACCTTTAAATTCTGCTTTATATTATTATATTATAAAGTGGAACAAAAAAGATATATTAAAGATTACTTACGCTAGTCTCCCCAGGTTTACAGTCCAAAACTCCTTTAAGTGATTGGATAGAATGTATAACACATTGTTCAAACTGTGATGGCTAAAAGGAAAAACAGTACACTGTTGATTACTCATAAAATCACTTATTACTTATAATTTTTTAAATTATAAAATCACTGTATTATTTTTTAATTAATTATACTTTCAAGTATTTGTTCACTTAAGGATGAAGAACTCAAGTTTGTGTACTACTTATTAGAGTGTTCAAGTACACAAAAGCATATCTGAAACTGTGTGTAAAATCTAATAATATAATGTCATTGAGATCCCTTAAAAAATCTAATAAGATTTTTCCAATACGGTGCCCTTTATTTTTCAGAATTCTTCATTCAGAAGAACCAACGTATTTAAAAGGGATTACATTAAGGGCAACTTTCATAAATCAGCTTTCACAGAATGTGCTCATTAATTGCAATCCTATTATAAAATATATTTTACAAATTCAGTGAGAACACTCACTTTTCTATTCCCTTTAATAATTCTATGATTTAGGTTAAAAATTATGGCTAACAATGAGAAAATAATAGCCTGTAAAAGCGATTGGGGATTTGACTCCAGATGTTCTCAGTCTCAGTATGATAGTCTACTCTTCACTCCTGTGAAGTCCCCCAGTTCCTTCAGATGGAGCTCCTCTCAGGCTACAGCTTCTAGTAATGCTATTAGATTGGTCTTCTTAAATAGATGGCACTTGATTTTTTTTTACATATTCAGTTTCCAGACATGCCAACCCAAATTTAACATTACACCATATAATGCCAATATTTGAGGGGGGAAATGGTAATTTACCCACCAAACTGGTTAAGCTCTCATTATCAACAATCCAATCTTCCTTCTCAGCCAATTTTTTCACATCTGTAAAAAAGGAATTAATGTCAAAACTGTTATCTTCAGCATAACATAAACCTACACTACGAACTGAAATGATTTGTCATTTGCAAGCAAAGCAAGAAAACTCAACCTGTATTGGAAAGATTGTACATTGTTATTGTATCTTAGTTATGTTCACCACTTCGAGTTATATATAAAAAAGCAGAATACAAATATAATAATGATGATGATGCAGATGCAGATGCATTGAGGGCCGTGAAAATATTTACTGACTCCTCGCATCCTGGACATAATATTTTTCAACTCCTACTCTCAAATGATGCTATAGAGCACTGTACACCAAGACAACTAGACACAAGAACAGTTTTTTTTCCGAATGCCATCACTCTGCTAAACAAATAATTCCCTTACCACTGTCAAACTCTTCACTAAGGCTGCATTACTATTACTATTAGTTTTTCTCTTCGTTCCTATCACCCATCTCCTCCTACTTATGACTGTATGACTGTAACTTGTTGCTTCTATCCTTACGATTTATATTAATTTCTTATTTGTACCCTATGACAATTATTATGTGTTGTACCTCATGAGTCTTGACAAATGTATCTTTTATTTTATGTACACTGAGAGCATATGCACCAATGACAAATTCCTTGTGTGTCCAATAAAGAATTTTATTC
Organism: Imantodes cenchoa; assembly: GCA_027560375.1. Classification (NCBI taxonomy): domain Eukaryota; kingdom Metazoa; phylum Chordata; class Lepidosauria; order Squamata; family Dipsadidae; genus Imantodes; species Imantodes cenchoa. Next base: position 67,877 of record JANHGD010004302.1, on the reverse strand, counting down.
TATAATAATAATAACAATGTATGTTGCTCATTATCTTGAAAATATTTTTAAGAGGCAAAACAATTATTGAAACAAACAATTTCCATATTCTACATACACTATATACAGAACAAAACTATCAGAAAGGCAAATTCAGAGGTACAGATAGTGCTTGCTTACTGACTACTCACCCAGTGACTTTTCAAAGTTATAATGGTACCAAATGAGAATTAAAACCAGTCCTCAAATTTGGAAGCAGCTTCCTAAGTGTTCCCTCAGTAATATAATCACAATTCATGTGCTTGGCAATAGGTATGCCATTATTAGAATTGCAGTGTCCCGGTATCACCCTTTGCAACTATCACAGCTGGCTTCCAACAAACGAAGTCAACAGGGAAGTTGGCAGGAAATTGTAGGCTGCGGTCACATGATACTGCACTTAACAACTCTGGTGATTCACTTAAGAACTGCAACTGCAACTGAAATTGTAAGCTGGACAGTTGCACGATGTTTCATTTTACAATCTACTTTACACTTAGCGATGGGAGATGATGGTCCCAAATGCGATCAGTAAGCAAGGACTATCGGTATGTGACAATAAAATCACAGATGAGAATTAAAAAACAAACAATAAGAGATCATCACTGATTAAACATTTTCAAAAAATTTTTTTACAACCTTCAGCTGTATGTTGCAATGTAATCATTATACAACGGACTCTCAGGTCAAAAATGAGATCCTGGATGATTTGAAGCATATCGTTTGGTATTTCAAGTGCAGTAAGAGATTCATAGCTAAGCCTGGAAAGCCAAAGAAAAGAAAGTAAAATTTATAATAAGCCCACTTGTTTATTATGTGATTCAGATGTCAAGGTATCCTCAGATGGGATGTGTAATATGTGTGTGAATAAAACATCTTAGTACTACCTCCAGCGGAGCCCTTTCTTTCAGCAATATCAATATTCAGCCTAGGAAAAGTCCCAATGATACTAAATACAACTGTAACTCGAAAAAGTAGGATACAAGTAAAAGCACAACAGCAACATTGAGTGAAATCTAGGTCTGAAAATGGCCACTTTCTTTATGACAAGCTCTCCCCATGTATAGATAAACAGTATAGTATCATTATCTTGTCAGCAGGCTAAGATGGTGCCAGTAATTTCACCCTCAGACTCTGGCGATATTCATACCCTTTCTTCTTATGAGTGCATATTATGATTTAGTTTCAAGTAATTTAGTAGTGAAAACACTAATGTTTTGAGTGCACAAACTTTTGCTTTCTGCCATAGCTGCATGATGGGACTAAAAGCCAACTTTTGCTGAGAGCAGGAAAAGAAAACTACTTTTGAGTAGTTTCCACGTTCTCATAATTTTTATCATGTTTTTGGATTGGCTACCTTTTCCCATTTAGTCTTGAGTAGATGCTGACAGGTTGCAATTCTTAAACTCTTTCGTTTTTTTAGTACTTCCTTGTCTCAACTGTGAGGAATAGCGAGAACTTTGGGAGGAAATGCTGGTATACTTGACGGTACGGGAATTTAAAATTGACAGTAGTCAATGTCTAGTCTGAACTCAACAAAGAAAAATTACATGGCAACTTTGGAATATGCAATAGCCCAGCACGTGTATAAAGGAGACAGAATTTGGGTTATGATATTCATTTTGTCTGTGTCCTCCTTACTCCCTGCAACTATGACTCTGACTGGCATTTACCTGCAAAACAGAGAAAAAGAACCTTGGAAGACAAAATAAGACAATGTGATATAAAATCATGGGAAGGCACATCAAGAAGTGATTAATCTATAAGCTCATAAAAACAATGCAGCCAGTTCTGATTTGTCTCTATTTTAATTTCTTAAAATACGGATTTTAATACAGAATTTAGTAGATTGTGGAAATTAAGTGGTAAAACATTCTGATTAGGAAATTAGCTAACTATGTACGCACAGATGGTTTGAAAACTATACTCAAGGGAAATCGTCAATTCTTCATCAAACTGCTATGAGGTAGAATAGAAGAACAGAGTGTGAGGGGACCTTGGAGGTCTTCTAGTCCAACCCCCTGCTTAGGCAGGAAGCCCTACACCACCAGGTAATAATGAGACCAGTACTCTTCAATGTTTCATTCATGACCTGGATGAAAGTATGGAGGTAAATGCTTATTTGCAAACTTGGCCTAGCTAATATTCCTGAACAGGGATTCCTAAGGATGTTGATTTTTCAGGATGATAATGAGCACATTTGAGGGGAGTTAAACTTTTGGGAATGTCTGAGGGTCACTCTCAGAAGTGACTTGCATTCTACTTGGAGAAATCAACTTATCGAAGCAAAGCCTAGAACAGTGATGGCTCGTGTGCCAAAAGGGTGTTCCCACACCCATGCACGTGCCCACACCCATGCCCTCTCCCCGCAAATGTGCACAACCCCCGTGCTGTCTCCCCACACATGCGCACCCCCCGCTGCCCTCCATGCATGCGCACAGGCCTCACTGAAGCTTCTGGACTCTTGAAGTCTGGGGACGGCGAAAAGAGTCCCAACAGGCCAACTGGAAGTTTGGAAAAACAGACTTCCGGTTTGTACATTGGGCCGTTTTTTGCTCTCCAGAGGCTTCAGGAGGCCCTGAAGCCTCCGGAGGGCGAAAACGGCCTTCTCCAAAGCTGATAATCAGTAGGCCAGCGTGCACATGCATGTTGGAGCTGACATAGGGCAACATCTTGCATGCCCTCTGATATGGCTCATACAGAATACTCAAAACTGGTTCAGAATAGATGGGACTTGCTGAAAGAAACCAAAACTGATACTGATTTAAGATAAAACTAACCTAACAGTTTGAATGACATGGGGTAACCACTGACTAGAAAGCTCAGGTTTCATGTCCCAGCCACCATATTCTTTTAGTTCATTTTCTTCAAGGCTGAATGGAAGCAGAGCACCACGTATCAGTTTGACCTGTGATTGCATCACTTGTTGAATCATCATCTAGGACAGAAAAGGAAAGACATCATGTTGAGCCAATGATAGTTGTACATAAACCATTGAATATGGAAACAAAAGAACATTCTCTTTGATAAAACAGTTCATTAAGTTCTGTCAGGACTGGGGTGAAGGTAGAAGCAATCTGAATAACAATGTGTGGAAGGTAGGGGTTTTTTTTTTATTAGCCAATCTAATATTAGTCAATCTGATTAAATGTCGTGAAGAGTTTTTGGCTGGGAGATTAATCTTGCTAAGTTTTCATTCTCAGACAACTGCCAGCAACCAAGAAGTGAAACAGAGATAGGATTTATATCAGCAAAGGTTAACAAAAAAAATGCTCACACATAACAGGGTTCCAGGAACCAATGAGGTTAAGGTACAAATTAGATCTAGGGAACAAGACTAGGGCTCTAACAGCTGGACATAGGAGTACATTACATGAAGACACATCCAGCATTGCGTTATGTCCCATTAACCAGAATGGTATTGCAGGTTTGAAGCCTATGCCATAAATACAGATCCCCAGTGAATCTGGGAACAACAGGGTTTGTTCAGTAGATTATCACTACAAACAGCCTCCACTCTAAACCAGGACAGTCAAAATCACATCTTCACAGCAGTATCACGTGACGTATCGCGACCTCCCCCCCTTCGCTAAATAGGCATGGGTGTGGCCAGCGCATGACGCATCCAGCCCATGGGCCAGGAGTTCTATATTATGGATGCTTCTGCACCTTTTAGCATACTAAATCTTTACTTTTTGGGACGTCCTGATAGGAATCTGGATTGCAAGTATCCAAACAGCAAGGGGCAGTTTTCTCTCACTTGTTCTGCTGGGTCCTGGATCCTGGCTTCATCAATTTCCCCCAGGCTTTTCCACATCCTTTTTGAGGTTAAGCCTTACAGGGCCATTGCATTCAAATGCAGTTAAAATATTAACGCACAAGGCTCACTCCTGGTTTAAAAATATTTAAAATCACTTCTGATTTTCAAAACCATCTAATGCCTGCTCCCTTACCTTGAAATCATTTTGCCTCTGCCTGGCATTCTTCTTTGATCTTTCCATTTGGCCAGATTTTTCAGCAGTCTTATAAAAGAAAAAAGAGATGCCAATCTTACCACATTAGTAGTATCCGGAACACATGAGCTATTCTATGTATTCAATTTTAGTACATACCGAAGAATCTAATTACTGTAAGGATTTCGGAGCAAGTTGAATACAGTCTTTAAAACTGGATTAATGTTCTAGCATGCTTTAATAAATTACCAGAGAACATTAGCAGAAATAAAAATATTTTAATTTATATTTTAACCTTGTTCGTACCAAAACAGTTTTCCTACTATATACTCCTAAAATGAGTTTGCTATACCATATTCAAGAATACTCAATAAATTCAAAGTATATTAAAAATATTGTTTTAGTATACAGTACAACCATCATTTCAGCTTTACAAAGAACGAAATGCAATCTGCCTACTAAGAATGAACCAAAGCATATCCTCTTCCATTTAGAAATGTTTAGCTGAGCAAAGGAATTCTGTCTATACATTTTGAATACATAACAATTCTCTATTTTGGTGAATTCCTGATTGTGTTACAAAACCTAGAGCCCCGAGTCATTAATTAGAGGAATCAAGGGAGAATGGGAATGGTTAATTGAAGTTCTTTTTTAAAATATGGGATTAGATTAGATGATCTCTGTTTTCTTTTAAATCTACAGAATCTATGAACACTATAAATATATTCACCAAAATATTTCCCCTCTTCCCACTTTTTTCAATTTTGTTGACTAGATTAACCCCTTCCTGTAGAAATTTCTGAGGTAAGGCCAACGGTTATAACTTGCACATTCACCACATGTATAAACAAGTCTCTTCAATAACTAACTTCCTAAACCTAGTAAAACCATGGTAATCCTTAACTGATTTTTAAAAATATGCAGGTCATCTTTACAAGTAGTGAGTCTAAGTCATTCAGCTTCTTTATTACTGTTTTTTTCCATGATTACTCATTACTTTCATGACTAAACTATATCCTATGTGGGTTTTGAACACAACTTTTATGAGAACCATTAAGTCTGTGTTCAATTGGCTTCTTTCTTTTAAAATAGTGGTTCTCAACCTTCCTAATGCCGTGGCCCTTTAATACAGTTCCCTCATGTTGTGGTGACCCCAATGATATAATAATAAAATTATTAGGAAACTCAGGGGTGGGTTCTAACCTACCTCGCTGCCGGCTCACTTCCTCCTGCGCTGCGTGGCTGCGCCTTGTAGGTGTGCGTGCACTTTGTGCGTGCACGCATGCCCAGTGCCGAGTTTTTAATTTAAAAATTGCAAAAAAAAAAAAGAAGCCAAAAACAAGATGGCGACACATGACCAGTGCCGGAAATTCGGCTTCTGCGCATGCTCAGAAGATCCCATGGTACAGATTTTTTTTTTTTTTGCAGTAGTCTAGTTGCATGTGAGTGGACCCGCCTAGAGACAGATAGAGGAGCAGGGTCTCGGTTCCTAAGACCATCGAAATATATTTTTTCCGATGGTCTTAGGCGACCCCTGTGAAAGGGTCGTTCGACCCCGAAAGGGGTAGCGATCCACAGGTTTGAGAACTGCTGTTTTAAAGTAACACAAACATGAGAAACAGCTGGCCAAAATGGAATGCAACATTTATATAGTTTTGCACTACTTCAAAGCATGGACATATTTTAAAACTCTTAGTAGCTTGAATATTGAACTTAAGCCTGTATATAAAAAGCAGTCATCTTCCAATTTCCTTAGCCCCAGGTGTCCACCAATGAGGCATGCACCTTTTTTAGCTTCTTCATCTGCCAGACAGAAGCATAGTAGAAGAAGCAGATGGCTGGGGAGAGGTGATTGTATAAATGCTGGCAGATTGGTAATAAGGGTGGGGGTCCTGTTTTATCAATATTACCCAGAGTGAGAAGGCAAGCAATAGTGGTAGTTAGTATTATCTCTTAACAACTTAAGAGTGATAAACCCTGGAAGCTGCTTAGTGACATTTTTGATGCAGAAGGAATTTCAGAAGCAATCTATCAAAGAACAATAATATATTCTACTTTCCTTCTCATATCTCAATCTGCCTGCAATCCCCAATTCAATAACAGGTGAAGAGATGCTGATTGGATTATGGGCACCTAGTGAATATTATAGAAGTCTGAATCTGAGACCCCACCCTTTCGTACTCTAAATTTCAGCTACTGCGTCGAACAGGTTCACAAGAACGCAAAGAATGATTCCTCCCCCCTCTCCATAACTTCTCTGACCAGCTGGTTCTTCCTTAGGTTTTCAGAAAATTAATCACCTGGTTTGTTCGCAAAAAATTATGACAAGAGATTAAATCACACTTGATATTTAAGCAAAAGAATATTTGAATAAGCCAAACATTATTTTATATTCCCCATAAACTGCATATTGTCTAAATACCAAATGCAAATACTCTTACCTCACTAAATAAGCTTCCATTCACATAAGAAATCCAAAGTTTCCAGAAGTTGGGAAGCTGGCTTACTACAAGCTTAGTTAACTTTTCAACAAATGCTACTTGCTGAGGAGTTTTAAATCGCCAATCTGAAAAAGGTACAATACAAGGTACAAATTCGTTACTAGAAAATTGTTAAAGAGGAATTGTATTTATGATTGACATTAAGAGTGGTAATTCATAAATGCTAAAGAAATAAATATGCTACATAGTGTTAAATAAGACTTGGCACCACACTGCTTCACTTAATAAATTTAAGTATCATGGAATCACTCATAGTAAGAGTTTAATTGACTGACATTTGTGATTCAAAATAAATTAATCCAATTAGCTGCTGTTTAAAAATCTGATGTCAATATACTTAAATACAGCTATCTATTGTAAGCCAAATTAAGACTACATAATGAGATAATGAGAACAGACATTTAACTGGCAACCTCCTAATTAGTAATTCAAAGTTTTACCCAATGCATTACACCAGCAAGGCAAATATTCTTCCATGGTTTGCAGAATGGAAAGGAAAGGAAATCCAACACACAAAGCTGTAATGTGATCACGAGTGGACTTACTTTCATCACGACTGGACTGAGTGCTACTGCCTCTTTTCAACGAGGCACTCCGACTGAGATGGCCAAGTGAAGATGGACGAACCTCACTGTCCAGATCGAGTAGTGGACTATGTATCAATGGATTGACTAAATGGGAGAGTACATTAATTATTGGTGTTAGTTAATACACAGTATTAGGCTTTATAATTTGCTCTTATCCACTAAACAAAAAAACTCAGATAAAAGCATATAATTCTTGTAGCTGATTACAACAAACAGGATTGGTTTTGTTTACTTATACATACATACATACATACATACATACATACATACATACATACATACATACCCTAATATTGTGATGGCGAACTTTTTTCTACTTGGGTGCTGAACGCTATCATGTGCGTGCATGTGCCCACACCCATAATTCAATGCCCCCCCACGGCTCCCCACATACGTGCAC
>JANHGD010004302.1:45848-60318 GCA_027560375.1 Imantodes cenchoa | reverse complement strand
CATCCATCCATCCATCCATCCTTAGTTTTTCCCTAAGAGTCTGTTTCCTGATTTGATCTACCTGAAAGAGTAGCCTCTTTCAAGCCTCCCTGGGCATTACCTCTCCTTCTTATAGCCCAATGAATCATGGAGGAAATTGCCTTAGTTAAAACATTAGTTCTTCACACAGATCTATCATCCTAGGCCGTAGTCAAATTACCAGCTAAAAATTTTGTTAAAAAAGAAAAATGTAAAAAGATCCACAAGGTGGCATCAGTGTGCTACAAATGATGAATTCTCTGACAAATCTCTGAACAGAGATATTTGACAGGTTGTTATTATTATTAAATTATTACTACAGATTACAAGAAATTTCTAAATAAAAATTCTACCTTCATAAATACATCCTGAGATTTGTCTATGGATGGACATTAAATACCTAATCTCATAACTTGTACAGAGAAATAAAAGACATTAGACTGAGCTCAACCCACCAAAATAATATAAAAAACGGAACAAATTCCTGACTATATGTATTTATCTATTTTCAAAGAAACAGAAGCTTCCTGAAGCCAATGTTCTTTTGCTTCAATTACCTACGTTTTCCAATTTCTTGGAGATTTCAAGATACTAATCGCAGGCTCTTGGGATGACAGAAAATTCTGCTCTTTACCCAAAGTGACCCAGCTTGTACTTCTGCTGAGCTCTATCCTTTATACCAAGACCAAATCTTTTTCAAATTTTAGCAGCGGAGAGGCTAGGATAATCTGTCTCCGTAACATGACCAAAGACCATCTTTCATTCCCAGCAATGTATATTGTTCATCTCGGAATGCAGTCTGACATCAGGTCTCTACAAAGCTTAACACATCCTTTTTGTCTGTTATATTCACAATTCCCTCAAAATGTGTCCAACGATTTTAGCCCCAGCAATTCTGGGATGGAACTCCATATAGCCTAGAACAGTGATGGCGAACCTTTTTTTGCTCGGGTGCCAAAAGGGTGTGCGCGCATGTGATAGCGCACATGCCCATACCTATAATGCAATGCTCTCTCCCGCGCATGCGTGCACAATCCGCCTTGCTGCCCCCACACATGCACACAATCCCCCCCCTGCTGCCCCCACGCATGTGCGCAGGTCTTACTGAAGCCTCCAGACTTCCGGTAGGCTCACTGGGTCATTTTTCACCCTCCCCAGGCTTCAGGAGAACCTCCGGAGGGCGAAAAACAGCCCCAACGGGTCTACTGGAAGTTCAGAAAAATTTTCAAACTTCCGGTTGGCCCATTAGTTCTGTTTTATGCCCTCCAGAGGCTTTCCTGAAGTCTGGGGAGGGTGAAAATGGCCTCCCCCTGCCCTCCGAAAGGTCAAAAATCAGCTGGCCAGTGTGCACATGCACGCTGGAACTGACATAGAGCAACAACTCATGTGCCCTCAGATATTGCTCCACGTGCCACCCATCACGGGCCTAGAATAATATCCTGGAGATTAGGTACTCAAAAGAGAATCCTACTTTGCTAAAGATCCTATGCTACATTGAGCACAAAACAAAACGAAGATAAATGCAGATTGTAAAAAAAGGTTTTCCAAAACTAGCATAGTTATTTAAAACCGAACCACATCTTATTCAATAAAGATATGAAAGAGAAGCAGCTGAAATTCATCACATTGGCCAATATGAAACCAGTCTTTGGGTTTGAGTCTCAATAAATTTGTAGCCTTTTGGAAGAACAGCTTTGCAATTTAGGAGGGCTCTTTATGAATCAAAGAAGTATCTGTTGAATATGTAAATTTTGGCTATAAGTACAGAAGTATCAATGGTACCATGGGGATTAATATTTCTAAGAAAGTGAGAATCAAGATTTGGAAATTGAAAGTCTACTTACCAATCTTATCAAATTAAAGCAGTTCCTGCTTTAATACACAGAAACAATACTGTTTTCTTTAAAGGTTGGACTTTTCCCTGTCCATCAAAAGGTAAACTGAGTACAGTGGTAATGAAAATTTGAATACTTCAATATGAAGTGTTTCACGTCCCTCTGTAAATTTGTTTTGGCAAAAGAGAACTAAATGTTGGAAGAACCATCTCTAGAGTTTTGATAGGTCTGGTTTGAAGAGAACATGAAAGATTCGAGTTCCATAAAGCCTTAAATATCAGCAATGTGGGCTCTTTGGATTATTCAAATATTTTAAATTGCTTTGGATTGGCATGCAGTTACACATGTGCTCATGTACACTTGATACTAAAGAATGTCAGCATTATTTATATTTTCATTTCCTTTGTTAATAATTTGTAGGACAGTATATTTTGAAATGTATTAGAAATAATTTAGAAAAACTTTTACTCCAGCACAGATGTTCCTGTCCTTTTGTTCTGTAACAAGACATTATACATGTATATGCAGAAACATCTGGAAATGGAAGTGATGGAATTGCACGAACATATATTCATATGTCTAGGACCGTCTTTTCATCTTTTGTATGTATTAAATAGAGTGAAATACCACTCTTCATCACCTACTCATACTACTCTGCACCACTTTATATAATTTCCTTCCAATCCTGCTTTGGTATCACAGCCGAACCTAGAAAATTAGTATTTCTAGCAAGATAAAGGAAAAGGTGGTTCAGGACTTCATGCTCTGTTTAATGAAGTAAAAAATAACAACCCATCCTTGCTTTATATATTTGTAAAGACATGAATGAAATACATATGTACGATATCACATCTAGAAGATTCCTTGGCTGGATGTACATTTTCTGCCAACAAGTAAACTTGTACAGAAACTCTATGACTCCCTCTATCAGGCATACGAAGCCTTAGCTTTGAGTGAAATTTTAAGACACTAACAGATTTTTGAATATGCTCTAGTCATTCAGAAGAGGAAATTTCATTTTTCATTGGGGTTTACTGAGTGAATGTATAATATTTAAAGTATATTTAATCAAAGTGTCCCTTTAATTAATTCAAATATTACTCATATGCATTTAATGTTACATACAGATTTTAGAACAGCTGGATTTTTTTTTTACAGAATTAAATCAATGAATCTAACAAACTCCTCCCTCTGAAAAACACATTATTCACCCCAGATAATATGGTTAATAGTAACACTGAACAAAGGAAAGAAAAATCAAGAGAAAACACAGTCCCAATAATGTAAAGGAAAAAAAATTAGGATATCTGGAAAATAATTTGGAAAATACATTTACTCCTGCAGATGTATTTATTGAGAGTTTGGACAGCCAACCAATATTTGCAGAATGATTTTTAAACTAATTCAATTAGTGTTAACCTAACCTCTCTTAAACAGGAAAACCAACTCAAACAAACAAAAAAAGGAAAGCATACTAATTATAGTTTTTCCCTTCAACCCAGAATTCACATGGGTATTCTAGAAACCTCACTAAAATTCTAAATGCTTTGAATCACTCACTTTACATATATATGGTTTGGCTCAGAACGCAAAAGCTTAGCCAAATAATCTGTAAATTTCCTGAAATTGTTGAAAAAAAGCTAACAAGACAAAACAAAAATATTCAGTTGGCAAGGGTTTTTCCAATTGAGACACACTATTTCATACATTAAAATTACACGTACATTGCCCTTTGCATATTCTCATTAAAAATAAAGCACCCAATTCAATAGAAGTTTTCAAAAAGGTTTTTTTTTCGTTTAGCTTATAAGAAGTTTAGTAGCTTAGATGAGAGAACAAGATTGCACGCTTCTAATTTTAAAATGGATGCGTTGTTTAGTGCACCTCATAAAACTTTATTGGTATATTACATGAACCTATTTCTTATGTTTATTTCTTATGATTAAGAGTTCAAAAATAAATAAGTTTAATATAGAGATGTAATAATTTCAGGGGGGTAAAAAACCAGTTGAAAACGTGACTGTTTCTTTAGAGTCATTTGAAATAATGTGTCTGATATGATACTAACAGGAGGAGAGGATGAATCCAGTAAATGGCTATGCTGGCAGTAAAAACCAAAAACAAACCCCCCAATGGTTTGTTTATGCATTAGTAACAGAAAACAGGGCAAAGAATATTCCCTTGTTCCACTAGAAACCACATCATCAGCTCGCAGTGGTATCAGGAAAAGAAAGTTTAACATGAAACTAATTTCTTAATTGGTTGTCTAGCATTACAAGAAAGTACAACACAGAAGCAGGGAAGTACAGCAAGCGCATATACCCTCAGGACTAATGAACATCTGGAGTGCATTAGCAAAGCTGATTTCCAACCCCCTCAAGTTGTCCAGAAGAGAGCGCTTCAGGACTATCTATATCTATATATATCTCTCAAAATGTGGAAAGAAAGAGTTGCTGCACAAATTGGTCCTAAAACATCCCTCTCTCTCTCTCTCAACAAGTAAAAGTGGAGTATTTTTAAAGCACTGAAATGTTGGGGGTATTTTTCCTAATTTGTAAGAGATTATTGGGATGAACCCTGCAAGATGTTCCAGACGTAAACAAAAAGAAAACCTTGGCAATTATAATATATGCAAAAATGTATGATATTCACTTTGGGTGGAATATTTCTACCTTGCTATGTTTATATAAAAATGTATCCATGATAACTTAATGTAATCAAGCACAGATGTAAAATTAAGAAGAAGGTATGTCTACAAACAATGCTCTAATCAAGACGATTTTAAGAAATGTGAATAGAAACTTTGATATAATTTCTTTTAACACTTTGTTATATTACTTACAATGACATTTACCGAGACTGCAATTTTCAACCAATGTAGAGCTATTAGCTATGCAAAGTTATAGCTGTGTTGGAAAAATAAACACATGATAACATCTCTGAATGTAACATGCAGATTGACTTAATAGGTTATTTTAATAGGCGCAAATAAAAAAAATGTGATTAACATTGCCACCATCTCCAAAAGAAGTTTGACTGTATTTACTAATATGTTTGTTAAAAGTAGTTTTACCATGTATTTCTAGTGTTAAAAGAAGCTTGCACAATCATTTCCCCCCAGAATTTTTTTAGCTTGCATTTATTTTTCATTAAAAGTAAGCAGTATTATCATGTATTGAAATGGGACAGCTGAAAGTGGTTGAAGAGAGCTGATGAATAAGGTTTAATATTAGGAGAATACTATCTGCCATTCATTAAAAGTAGTTATTATATTTTGTTTCCATTATGTGATAGTCTGGTTTGAATATCTCCATTTAAAGGAGGAAAAACTCATCAGATAAAAAGAAAATACCACCGCAGCAGCTGCAGCAGATAATGTATTGTTATGTAATGGAGCTCTATGATTTTTTTATGGGAAATTTATTTTCTATAAAATAAATGGGAGAATAAATTTCCATTCCAATAAAATTAAATTATCTATTAAAATGAGGGGGAAAAATCACAATATTTACTCTTTGTGCACCATATTCTGCGCATTCACAAAGGGTACAATACAAAGAAGAAAAACTGATCTGTAGCTGCTGGATACTCTAAAGGGTGGCAGACTTCCTTACTGCCTTTAAACACCTCTGAACATTTTTTTTTCTTGAGCACAGCAGGCCCTTGTCCCATGCTGTAGCCTGACCACCCACTGTTGCTTGTTGACCAAACAGGCAGTGCCTAAAGTCTACATCAACAATAGTCGGATAGGATTCCTTTCAAATGGAAGACTTTCAATTTTCAGAAGCAAGAAATTAAGGAGGTTCCGTTAAAATTAATCTGAAGTAATAATACATTTAAAAATGCTGGTTTGTTCCCTACCCTGTATCATTTAAGATTTATATTTATTTATTTATTAAATATATATATACCGTATCTATCTATCTATCTATCTATCTATCTATCTATCTATCTATCTCATATAAAATATCCCCATAATCCTGTATCATTTAGAACCTAAAGGAGAATATTGATAGATATTAAAAATGCACACTAAAAGGGCTACGTAGTCTCACTATGCTGTTTGCTGCTATTATTAAGGATTATTTCCATAAAAAAAAACTTTTAACATATATTTAAAATACAAATTACATTTTTATATTGAACAAACTGTATTGATTCAGATTAAGGTACATCACCTCCCACCCAAGAATTTAATGAACCTAAATTTAAGTCATTCTGTGTTAATTATAACTAAATTTGTCTCAATCCTATGGCTTAAAAGTATCTGTAGTAATAAAGGAATTTTTAAAAGTCTTACGAGATTTTTTTTTACGAAAGGAAGAAATACAAGCCTATTCTTAATATTTATGTTGCTTCTCAATTGCTTCTCTTAATGCTTTAAGTGAATAAAAGAGTGCCAAACAAACCCTCCTGTTTATTCATTTAGATCTGATTGGGAGTCTTTAAATTGCACAGGGAAAATTACATTTTTGATGTGAAAGACGCCAATTCTTTGGCTTTGCTTCTCAAAAATGGTGGAGAAGATAGGAACCACAATACTCTTCCCTAACAAAACCCCTTCCAAATGTGTTGGGACCAAATGATATAGTTGGATTTGCAAATAAGATCTAGTTGCTCAGGGCATTAATCTCCTCCTGTTTCCAATCTGCAAGAGATGAGAAAATATTCTGAATCCAACTGCAATTACTGCTAAGAGCATTTACGAAAGTTGTAGCGAGTGTATGCTTTCTTTCATGTTTGTTTGATGCCAGTGGAGAAGCAAACTTTACCAGTTTTGAAATGGAACCATTTATCACATTTAACATGTGAAGTTATACAGCATCTGCTTCTGAATGCTTGTCTTAATATTTGCATAATCTACATAGTAGTTGGAACTGGATTAATTTAAATAGGATTTAAGAAGGTATTTCCCCCCAGAGTTCAAGACAAAATTCCTAGTTAAGATGTACAGGAGTTTCCCTAGCTTTCCCTTTATTATGCTTTTAGCATTCATAGTGCACAGATTTATACTGATGCAGTCGTGGCTAGGTTCATATTGTTTTAAAAATGAAATCAAAAGAAAGAAATTATCATCTCAAGAGTCTTTGAAATTATGCTAAATTGATGAAGACTTACCCGCTTTGCCAATCATTTCAATAATTAACATGTTATTTTTTGATACCATGCCAAGGCTTTTCTTATCATAAGGTATTACAAAAATATTCTTATATTCTTATTATTAGGCGTGGAGGATAGGAGTTAGATATTATTTTACCCCAGAGTTGTAAAAGTGCTTCCTCCATATGTGCACTATACAAAGACAACAGAACCAGCTGCTAGTATAACAAATTTTAAAAGCTTTTTTTTTTTTTGACACAGACCATGTTGGTCTATTTGATCAAATAAAAATATACCATACATTGCAAGGTGAATATAAATGTTGCATAAGCCAAGAAAAGATCATACTGTATTCTGATTATCTAGTCCTTAGGTATAACTATTAGTAATTTCATATAAAGTTTTTTTTTACTAGAAGGACTAAAAATTTGCCTACCTTTTAAAAAAGAAGCAATTCAAAAGTATGCAACACACTATAAAGGAATTATGATTTTCCTTCATAATTAATAATAGGATTAATTCAAGTTTTCTTAACAAATAATCTTACCAACTGTTTATCTAAATTGTACAGCCCTTCTATCTGCATGTTTATAACAATATACAAATCAGGAGGAGCTAGCCTGAAGACCTTTTTGCTTATTCTATTACCAGTAGAAAAATAAAAATAACAAATATTACAGACCAAGCAGCCATGTCATATTATAATTCTTCCCAAACTGGAAGTAGTAGTTTTATCACATTAATCAGCATGTGGAATTCTGACTGACTGGTTATTGTAATTCAGTTTGTTTTAGACTTAACATAATATGCAAATTCATTCCAAGAAAAAAATTATGTACAGCACTAGTTGATGGTTTTTATAAACCCATTACACTGGAATCAAGTCACATGATGGCTTAATGTAGTGTAAAGCCATCCTATTTAGCATAATTTTTGATATTTTGTTTTCACACTTGTTTTCACCCACCAAAAAACCCTCATGTACCTGTGCACTCAATCCTGTTCCCTCCCTTTGTATTTTAGAGTTCTGGTGTAAATTGAAAAAGCTGCAGGCTGTCAACTTATTTAATGCCTCTAGTAAATATTTAAGAAGGCTAAAAAAATAAAGAACGAAAAGCAAACATAATATCCATAAATAAAACAATCTAGTGAAAACTAACAATCAATTGAGCCATTTGTTAATCTATTAAAAGTCTGGCAAAAGAAATGTATTTTGATAGATTTTTCTGAACACTGAATCCAGGGGTCAAACGCAACTGCCGGGGGTGGGTGGGTGTTAGCTAGCTTGAAAACAATGAAAAAGAAAACTCTTTCCTGCATTGGGGGGGAAGAGGGGGGGAAGACCCAAATAAAACATGCTGACTTATCAAGATACGAAATTAAAACAGATTCGGCTTTCCTTATTGCACAATTGTTCAGTTTCATTTTAGACACTTAGATAAAGCCTATTCAATGAAGATATATTTTTCATTAACTCTATTATCAAGATGATAAACTTGCAATAAGTGTTGTACTTCATGATTCTTGACAAATGTATCTTTTTTTAATGTACACTGAGAGCATATGCACCAATGACAAATTCCTTGTGTGTCCAATCACACTTGGCCAATAAAGAATTCTATTCTATTCTATCATTCATTTACCACAATGCCGCTCACTTTACCTATAGAAAAACAAACATGCAAACCTGAGGGATTTTGTAGGTGCTTCCTAATGTTGAAATTTGGATGGAGATATCCTTTCTAGATCCATCAAGAAGAACTAAAAGGTTGTCCTTCCTTCCACAGCTGTAGTTGGGAACATTGGCCTCTCCTGTAGAAAGCATATCCAGTAAGGCATCTGATGTCCCAAGTGTGCTCACGTAGTTGTCATGGATATTGTAACCAAGAGTGAGATTTCTCAAGAGCCAGGTATTCTTGTTCACCACTTGAATATTAAAAATGTAACGTGGTATTCTTAGTGTATCATAAGGTATGCTAATATAAAAAAGTATTCATGTTATCATCATCATTATTATCATTATCATCATCATCATCACCATCATCATCATCAATAACAAAATAATTTTTTCGATTTAATCTTCCTTGTCTCCGCAAGTCTTCTGATTATTAAGTCAATACTGATCCACAACTAAAGGAAAATGATAGCCACCCATCACCATTTAATTTTTATGAATGGAAGATGGGATGGAGATAAACCTCCATTGGGGTTAACAATCACAAATATACCATCATCCATTCATCCATCCATCCATTTATTCATTTTCCATAATCACCATCTCAGTCAATGACTCTGGGAAACTTATAATTCATGAAATATATTACTTTACTTAAATAAATTAAATAAATTATTTAAATTTATGTAAAATATAATTATTATATTAAATAAATTAAAAACATTTTAAAATAATAAAACACAGTAAAACTAGTAAAAAAATTAAATTAAAGAATTAAGAATTTTTGGCTTGTTAGCAATATAGCCAGGAAATGGAATCCTCGGCACATTCTGCATCCCAAGCTTGGGAAACAATATGAATTATGATTTAAAATCATTCAATCATTATATAGAGCCATCATAATAGGAAGACACCATTTCATAAATCACTCAGAAAAACATTTCTAATAGCAACTTATGACCCTTTCAGTTACTACTTTAAACTAAAATCAGTATTCAAACGATAACTCAGGATTTAATTGGGATAGGTGCATTTTCTGGATTTCTTTCAGTATTTTCTTCTCCATCCTTGTATTTCAGTCTCTTCCACAAAATAAGACAAAAGAGAGAAGCCAAAAAAGTCACAACAATTCAAGAAATTAGATATGTCCTGGAAGGTAGGACTAAGTGAAATAAAAAGAAAAGAAGCAAAGTGTTAGAACTGCAAATGGAAGGAATGCAACTCTATCACACTTAATGACTTACAAGTGAAACTGACTAGGAGGAGCCATGTTGAAAAGCAATGTTATGTGTGATATTGTTGTTGCGGTGACAACTACACTGATGAGATGGTCTCCTGGTTTGTAATAGCTCCATGGTCGTTTTCCATCCTGGTGCTCCAAACTCAGTGGGCACTTCATGCCAAGCTTCCCAGAGACTGTTTGGCATAGCATCAGCATCAGAAGTAGGAATTTCATAATTCACAGGGTTAAATCAACCTGCTTCCTATTTCTAAACAAGTTGTAACAAGAAGAGCAGAAAGAATCCAAACAATTCTCAAAAGATGGAAATGCCAGTGGCCCTTCCAATTCAGAGTTAGACCAAAGGAGTTTCCCATGGAAAGGAGAGAAAGGCATATTCAAGAGCACAGACCCTTCCTGTCCCAAAACATGTGCCATAGAGAGCAATTACCATTGACTTATATCCTTTTCTGATGCACAATCTCTTCCATGTTGGTTTTAACATCAAAGGCAGTCACTGGAGAAGTAGCAAGAGATAGTCTCAAAGAGCTGGATGGTCATAATTACAGTGTGAAGTAACTTCTCTCCCTATCACAAACAACTTTGTGTATCAAGAGGGGTAATTGGAGAAAAGCACGTTAGTGAAAAAAAAATCACAGAAATACGCCTGGGGGGCGGGTACTATAGTGCAGTAGTTGTGATTCTTCTTCTCCAGACATGTCCAGAAAGTGCTGTGAAAATTAGATAGTTCAACATCCAGTTAATTGACTTTCAATCTGATACCTTTTCCCCAGAGACTGTAGTGCAAGGTCACTCAGAGTTATGGAGTGCTGAGCCTGTTTGTGATTTTCTGTTCTATTAGATCAGTGATGGTGAACCTTTTTTGGTTCGTGTGCCAAATGGGGTGTGTGCACGCGCTAGCACACATGCATGTGCCCATACCCATTCCTACCTCCCATGCACAGGAAAGGCTTCTTGAGGAGGGGCCTCACTACCGCAGCTTTGAAGGGCTGTGGGATGAACCCCTCCTTCAAGGAAGCGTTGACTTACACCTGGATCCAGCCTCGTGTCACCTCCCTGCTGGCCGAGACCAGCCAGGAGGGGCACGGGTCCAATAAACAAGTGGAGGTGCTCATAGCTCCTATGGCCTTGTCCACTTCCTCAGGGGAAACAGACTCAAACTCATCCCATAAAATAGGACTAAGACTTGACCCTGTCGCCTCGGCCTGTATTGTCCAATCAGAGTCCAGGTCTGTCTGAATCTGAGCGACTTTATCTGTCAGAAACTGAGCAAATTCCTCAGCTCTGCCCTGCAAGGGTTCCTCAGATTCCCTCACATTAAGGAGGAACGGGTCACCCTAAACAGGGCGGCTGGGCGAGAATCGGCAGATGCAATAAGTGCAGAAAAGTGCGAGCACTTTGCTGCCCGTATCGCCACTAAATAAGTCCTAATAAAGGCTCTTAATAGTGTCCGGTCAGATTCAGCTTTACTGGATCTCCAGCGTCGCTCTAGACGTCTCTTGTGGCGTTTCAGCTCCCGGAGTTCCTCAGTAAACCAGGGAGCCTTCCTGGATCCACTGCCACGGAGAGGTCGCAAAGGCGCAATCCAGAAGGCTTTCAGATCTAGATCTTCTCCAATTCTGTCATCTATTCTACTATCTCCTGGCATTGCCACATCAAATTTCTTCTTCTCAACCACAGTTAAATATTGTGCATTATGGGCCAAGATTTTATCAGTTTTTATTTGGAAATTCACAATATTTTAACTTGCTCTTTTTAAACTCTATTTTCCAAGGAATTTTTCATTACCAGTACATGATGATTTTTATAGATGTTCATTTTGGCAAGTGTGTTGTGTCATTGTTTACAATCAGCTTGTGCGATCTTGCATGAGCTGAGAATAGGATCTATTATTATTACTTATTTTATTATTGTCTCCACTCTGCATAATAATTGCACATAAATTGTTAAGAAAGCATCCTAAGTACCATGTTTAACTGTGTACTATTTAAGAGCTTTGTGTCAATTTTTGTTCACATAGGAGTTCATTGAATATACATTTTAACTTAAATTATTGCATGCAACTGTGACTGTTTAGTTCGCTATGAAGATTATTTAGGACAAAGATTAAAAAAAAACTTTTTCCCACCTACACCAGTTTTATTGTATGTTATCCTTATTTTTCAATAATTCAACTATAGAAATAAATTATATTTAATTACTGTTTTGTTTTCTATCCTCTGGCCTGCAAATCAGTGATTGAATCCATTTTACTCTAAATTGTTTCAATTTATCCCTAGATTTTCATTTAATTTCTGCTTCACTATAATTAACATTAGGGAAATGTGATATGTAATATGTAATTGTAACTCATTATTTTCAGGAACTGTCACTGATTTTCTAGGGATAGAAATCCCTATTTATATTTGATTTTCTAGGTTTTTTTTAGTTTTTAGTTTATTGTGCATTTCTATACCGCCCTACTCCCTAGGGACTCAGGGCGGTTCACAGCCTTCATAATAAAACAACACAATATACAATAATAAATAACCTATTAATACTGTTATACTATATACAATTAAAACCGAATTAAATGAATTTTAGGCTGTTAAAACCCCTATATAAAACCCAATTTGCTAAAAATTTCTCTCAGGCAAGGCCTGCTTGCCTTTGAATATGTGTAGAGGCAGACTTAAAATCATTGTTTTTTCTACTGAAAGCAATTTTGGTCTGTATGATGAAAGCAGCTCTTGAGCATTGGGCTGGTATTGGCCAACTTTCCATTAACTGTGATTAATAATAGAAGGCTGAAAACATCAGAAAACTGGGTTTTTGTGATGATTGTGCCTCTACTACCTTTCTTTTGAACTTCTTTGCAGTGTAAAACTTTTTCTGTTGATTCAGCCCTTTTACCATTATTTTTAATAATGGGCTGCAGAATTCCTTATTAGTAATTAATAATAATTACTATAGTAAAGTAATTTAAAATAAATAAATAAATAAATTTATATAGTAATTGAAGCATGAGATTAGGACCAGGGAGACCAGGTGTAAATCTACCTGCAGCCATATAATCTGACTGAATGACTTTGGTCCAGTCACTCTGATTCCGCTCAGACCTCCTCGCAGGATTATTATGGAGAAAACATTAGAGGGAAGAGTAGTATGTTCTTTGCATTAAATTCCTGGAAGTAAAGTGGGGTATGAGCTAATGAAACAATTAATTTGCTGTGCTTGGGGCTGCCTTTGAAGACTGTTGATACAAAATGGGGAGGTTGGATTGATAGCAGGCAAGATCAGTTGTGGTCTTCTAATATCTTCATTGTAAGAGCTTTACTGATAGACAGTTTCAAAGTGGTAAGTATTGTTTGTAAGCCTCCTAGAATCACTAAGAGTGAGTGGGCAATCATATAAATCCAATAAACACACACACACACACACACATACAATATTTGGGGATGTTGGCATTTGGGAAACCAGATAAAATTGCCTGCCAATACGGGCTAGAAGAAAGAGCAGACTAAGAATTAGGGGTGAAATTCAAAATTTTCCCCTACCGGTTCTGTGGGTGTGTAGGTGGGCATGGCTTGGGCATGGCAGGGGAAGGATACTGCAAAATCCCCATCCCCTCCCCACTCTGGGGCCAGCCAGAGGTGGTATTTGCCGGTTCTCTGAACTACTCAAAATTTCCGCTACCGGTTTTCCAGAACCTGTCGGAACCTGCTGAATTTCACCCCTGCTAAGAATCCCTAAACACCAGGAGATTTAACAAGAGACACCAATAAGCCAACTCCCTTAGCTTTGGGAGAACTTGCCCATGGGGTTTTTTTTTAAATTGACTCCCCAACTCACATTTCAAAATATGGTGAAAATTTTACTTTCTCTTGGAGCTTTCAAAGCTTGAGGGTTCATATGCATTTATGAAAATGTTTTTCCTCTGGATTCTGAATATAGATGGTGTGTGGAATATGGGCTGACAGTACTTTGAAATTCAGTTAATTTGGGGGAGAGGTATGTGTATTTTCAGTATATATTGTTAAATGTTATTGTCTAGGCCAGGGAGTCACCAATCTTTCAGACCTCCGGGACCACTAAATTCATATTTTTAAATTCCATGGATCACTAATATGATCTGACTGACTGGGTGAGGGTAGCTAGGTGGTCATATGACTGGGGTGGGTGTGGCCAACTCTATGTCACTCACGTCAAGGGGCACTTTACCAGGCTCCCAGCCCCTCCTCACCTGCCCACTCAGGTTCCTTAGGGCCCCAACAGGAAGTAGTTGTTGGAGCTAAGCAGCCACCACGAGAACGAGTTGGCAAAACAGCTAGCTCAGTTTAAATTGGATCTGACCAAGAAGGAGGCTCAGCAGAAGCACTTCACTGAGGACTACAAGCATAGGCTTTCCAAGGTACCGGCGCCTGGAAGCTCAGCGGACTGAGATGGTCAGCCAGTTCCAGGCCATGATGCAGTCCCAATGGAACAAGGCCTTCCGGCTCTTCGCCACCAGCGGCACTTCCCTCTAGCCTTCGTCCAAAGCTCTGCACCAGATGACTGAAGCAGACCCCAAGTTGGAATTTCTGCCCCCCTCCGACCCGCACAAAAAGACCCGGAAGGGGGAGA
>JANHGD010004302.1:32919-45748 GCA_027560375.1 Imantodes cenchoa | reverse complement strand
CATATGCACCAATGACAAATTCCTTGTGTGTCCAATCACACTTGGCCAATAAAGAATTCTATTCTATTCTATTCTATAAGTCAAATTCACTTAAGCCTAAGGATGAACACAAAAGCAGCAACTGATGCACACAATCTCTTTACCACTGCTCGTCTATTTTCAACAGAAGGAAGAGAAAGGTAAGAGAAACAGCAGTGGAAAACGTTTCAGCCTGCTTCTCATACACGAGAGATCCAATTCCTTTCTTCTAGGGGTAAACCTAACTTTGAATGATCTTAATTATAAAAATAATTACGGTTGCAAGACGTACCGGTTTGAAAGGAAACATAAAAACATTGTAAAGTTCAGTTCAAATGCAAACCACAATTAAAGTGTTACAGTTTTTTAAAAAGTATTTGCACTGAATGAAGAGTAAATGTTGCACTGTAAGATCAGATAACTTCCCTACACAGAAATACAATTTACCTTTTTGTTCTTTAATGTAGCTCTCTTTACAGTTGTGCATAAGCTGCAGAATCCATTTATGCTGCGCACCAATGCATTGCCAAGCCGGGTCTCCCTCTGCATGGAGGTCCGAAAGGTATCTGCAACATTGTAATTTTGAAGAAAGAAGGTTTGGAATGCAACATACGGCAGGGCCTTTCCTCTATGTGCTTCCTTGCTCCCGCTAAATTCAATTGAGCTTACTTCTCGGAAAATCAGTATAAAATTTGTTTTTAGAAACACTACTCTAAAGATTAAGTATGGGATAAGATTTTATTTATTACTTATTAACACTATTTTATGTTATCCCCATTAAACACAAGCCCCTGGCTAATCTAAATAAGCAGGGATAAAAAAAAAAAAGGTACTCAGGGTCAGAATTTTCCAGTACTTGGGAGAGCACCAGGAAATTCAAAGGTTGCAGAATAGACTAGGAAGTTGAAAGAAAAGACTTGAAAAGAAGAATTGAAAACCACTGCATGAAACTGCATGGGTGTTCCCATGAAGTCACCAGAATCCAAGACTAGTTTGAGGGATACTTAAATTTATATTGTAGAAAGAGAGTTGTATTAATCTGTTATAGCCAAAAAATTTAAAAATCTGGTAGCATGTTTTCCATAAAATTTGCTAGTTGAAAATCGTTTCTTAATCAAAGAATCCCATTGCAGATTCCCAAAATTCTATTCACAGGGGATATATTTATGTGTGTTAAAATATGGTCAGAGACAACAGAAGTTGGGAACAAGGATAAGTGAATAATAGAAAGTATAACCATTATATAATTAATAGCAATATAGTGCCTGATAGTAAAAAGTTAATTTTCACTATGATAACTACCAGAGATATTTAGTCATTTTAAATTTGTTGCTATCAATTCCAAAATGTTTATGCAACATAAATAATTCTTTTGTGTGAACGTTGTTTGCAGTTTCTGTGCTGAATTGCCCTCAACTTCACCACTGCAAACTACCATGCAATCTATCTACATGTAGTTTAGGTCAACCCTTAATGAACTGAGCTTTTAGCCCATAAAAGTGTAAGCCTGAATAAATTTGCTGACCTTCTAAACGACTACAAGGTCCTTTACAGCTTTTGCTGCAACAGATGAAAGTGACTATTATTTGGAAATTACTAATATGAGCACTTCTTATTTAAATACGCTTCCAGCACTTTATCTGGGGTGTCATCTTCTAATTATACATAAGCTGATGCACAAGAACAGTGAAAATCTATGAATATTTATTCAAAGCTCGGTCCCATTTGGAGTCCATGAGTCATTTTGGAAACTGTTCTATTTAGCTCCACTATATCAAAAATAAAGTACAAGTAGTCCTCAACTTATGAGCAACAATTGAGTCCAAAATTTCCATTGCTAAACAAGACAGCCGTTAAATGGGTTTTGCCCCATTTTGCGAACTTTAAGTGGATCACTGCAGTTGCGAAGTTAATAACATGACGGTTGAGTGAATCTGGCTTCCCCCTTGGTTTCTGCTAGGTAGAAGGTCACACATAGTGATCACATCACTCCAGGACAGTGTAATCATCAAAAATACATGCCAGCTGCCAAGCGTCCCAATTTTGATCACATGATCATGGGGATGCTGTAATGGTTCTAAGTGTGAAAAAAAGTCATAAGTCACTTTTTAAAGTGCTGTTATAACTTTGAACGGTAAACGTAAGTCAAGAACTGCTTGTATATAGGCAGTTGGAACTGATCAGAATACTTGGCAGGTGCTTTCATAATTTGCTACCCAAATAACCTGGATTGAAAAATTCAAACATTTTAAATTTCTTATGTATCTTATAGTACAAATATGCTTCTCTATTTATTTATTTTATTTTGCTAAATTGCACTGTTTTAAATTCATTCTGGCTTCATAATATGAACTTGCATAGGCCTACTTAACCTGCTTCCATTTCATTATTTTCGTACATTGGGGGTAGGGGTGGATAAAAAGTGGAAACAGATTTTTTTTTTAAATGGACAAGAGTTATGATTAGATTTTACTGAGATTACTCCCTAATTATTAGGAATTTTGTTTTTCTTTCCTCCTTTCACCTTTGATGCTCCTCAGAAAGACAGCCAAAAAAATCTGATATTGTTTCTTTACAAAGTGTGATTAATTTTTAATGTCTGAATATTTTATCTAATTTTTGCATTCAGAAATAAGTTTCCGCATTTAGAGCTGCACATACTGTAAGTTAGGGAAACATAGTTGAAATGCGAGTTGGGTGCCCTTCATTACCCAGTGTTTGTCAGGGTCACATTTAAAAAATAGCACCCAAAAAGCAGGCAGCGCCTTTTTATAGCTATGAAAACAACCCCCATCATTTCATGAACTTTTTTTTAAAAAAAAAGTTAAATTAGATACATCTTTTCTTTGTGACATGGAAACTGTTTCAACAGTTCAGTATGCCGTTTTCCAAGAGTAAAGTAGTTTTCACATCCTTATCCTAGTGCAGTTGTTTATTAGATTTATATCCTGCCTTTCTTCCATGGAATGGAAGCTGATGCAGATGGAGTCCTGGCTTATGCTTCCACCCAGGCGCTAATCAGACCCAGACCTGCTGTGTTTATTATGGGTCTCTTAATATTGCATGCCGTGTTTACGATGTTCATCAGAGCAGCCAGTGGGACCTAAACTAATGACAACCCATATTTACCAATGCATTTTAAAATAGGAAGGGCTTATGTGACATATCCTAGTAACATATCAAGGCAATATTAATCATTTAAGCTTCATTAAGTCCCCTTATTCTATGTGGTTTGAAGGCTTTGGCATTATTTAATAGAGTTAAGCCAGCCCATGTTCATTCAACTTTGGCACATGTTCAAGATTTTGTCTTTGCAATAGAAAGCTAAAATGTCAATACAAACTGATGTATTTAATCCTTTAAAGATAGAAATAGAGGCATAGTTATAACATATGCCGTTAAATAGCACAGAGTAGCAGTTGAATCTACTGTCTGCTCTGCCTTAGCACCGCTTCATTTCTATATTTTATAAAAATGGAGAAGACCCCAACCCACTTTCAAGCTCTTGGAGCAGTTCCAGTTCATTCAGATGTTAGAAAGTGTTTATCAACAGAACATTTATTCATTATCCATTTTTGAAAAATGACATGGAAGAAAAAAAATTACACATAGCACCCTCATTCAGATGGTTACTTGAGCAAATTGTATTCTTTGTTGGAGAAAAAAGCATACATCTCCAAATCCGAATGTTAGGAGGCCAAATAAGTGATCTTTCACCAAGAACTGTTTAAGCCAGACAATTTTGCACACAGTCATATATGAGGTCACTAAGAATTCATGAGTGCTGCTGCTCATCAATTACTATTGGGTCAGAAGCAAGTAAATTCCTCAAACTAGTTACAAGTTACAAGAGATGACACTATTTGTCTCATCCTCACTGCTTTATATACAGTCACAGACAATGAGAGGCCATTATATGAATCTTCAAGTGATCCTGTGATCCTTAATAAAGAAGCGTTTGCAGTTCCACATGATTGGTATTATCAATAAATTATACCTATGGCGTTTACCCTCCCACCTTTTAAAAATTGTTTTTCATTAAATTATTCGTTGTTCGAAAGTTCCTTCAAATCTTGATGTAATTGAACTATAATCTATCCCCATGTTATAATAGTACCTCTTAGGAAAGCAAATTGTCAATTTAGACTGATGCTGATTTTGCATTCTTGTTAAGGTAGTATTTTTCTAAATGAGGCTCTTTAAACAAGCTTCAGAACACAAAAACAAAAACTTTAAGCAGATGCTATTGGGAAATTACACACAAGTCATGAAGGCATCGCTTGTTGCCTATATTGGATGTGTACAATGACATTAGAACTAACCACTCCCTCCCCCTTTTCTGTTATGTAAACTAGTAACCATGACTGATGTTAGAGAAACATGCAAACTATTTTACTGGTTGCATGAATTTCTATCAATTCTTTTCTCTGATTCACTCAAAATTGTTTTTTTTAAAAAGGAAATTTCTTTCTATTACTATCTCTTAAGTCAGGTGTCATTGAGTCAATCCCATTGACTACTGGCTTCATAGGCAAAAGGTTACTATTTTTACTAGTCTTTAGCAATAGGCCATAGCTCTTTCCAGAATATGGCAAAGGTTTCTTTGAACCCTGTTAATCCACGTCCTCCCCATTGCCCTTTTCTTCATATACATAATCATGATTTTGGAACCAACACTTTCTAAATAATTTTTTAGATTTTCAAAACTAAAAACAAGTAAATAAATGGAAAACTGAAAGACTGCAAAGACTCAGATGCCCATACAATTATTATTCCCAAGGATGACTACAAAATATTGATAACATTTTATAAGGCTGCATGTGGGCACACATGCATGGGGCCCCAAGGTAGTCTTATAAAAGAAATATTATGGAATGTTACATACTGGTAACTTTCCTTAACTTGAAAATCTGATCATCTGCCTAGAAGTAACCTGAAATGCTTCTGGAAATAAATGAAATAGCTGTTATGCCCCCGATATTAAATTGATTGGGGGGAGGCAACCATAATCCAGTTTGATCTGGTAATTGTGACTAGGCATGTCCACTACGGCACCAATTTGTAACCTTCCTAGCTGGCTTCCAACAAGCAAAGTCAATGGGGGAAGTCAGATTCGCTTAACGACTGCATGATTCACTTAATAACTGCAATGATTTTCATAACAACTTATGAAAAAAAGTCATAAAATGGGGCAAAACTCACTTAACAACTGCCTTGCTTACTTAATGGAAATTTGGGGTTCAATTATGGTTCTAAGTCAAGAACTACCTGTATACTACTTAGCAAAGCTCCCTTTTTCTGAAATCAAGCAGCCATGGGGAATCTGTCCTACATGTACATAACCAAAGGAAAAATTCATAAATAGACAATTAAGTCAACACTTTTGTGATTTGGATTTTTAAAAGAGAATAATGCTCAATTTGGACATTCTATATTACTATCTTAGTCCTCATAGCTTTAAAAAGTGAAGAAACAGCTTTCTTTAGGGGAAGATTTTGACTGTAAAAAAGGTTACTTGGTGTTCTGCAGATTTTGAAATGTATATAAGGGGACGGATTTCAAATAAATCAGCACTTGATTCTACAATATTCCTTTGAGAAGGACAGCATGAAAGTATATATTCTGAGTGTCAGCTATATAAAAAATAAAGAGGTTTCAGGATATATGGAATGAGGTATACACAAAAGTGCTTCAGGAGGCCTTATAGTTCAATAAAAATTCCCACTTCTACTGCAATGGTTTTAAATATTATCTCCTCTGGCAAACCTATTACTGGCTCTTACATGTTTTCTTAGAATTAGGATTGTCCAGTATGAAGAAGTATACAGGTTAAAGGGCAATAAGACATTGATTAATGCAGAAATCCATACTTCATTATTCTTTTTAATAATAGGATAAAGACCAGAAGAGTAGGGAGTTGAACACTAGAATGTTCTTTTCTTTTCCCATATCAGGAGATGCACGGAATAACTGGCTGGAGTAGAGAATACCATTCAAATGCTATGTAGAACAAACAATGACTACAGTCTGGCTCATATCAAAGGAATGCATTATATCAGTGAGAAAAATTCTCAAATCCTTCAAAATTTAGCACATTTTCAAAAATGATTTTCTCCAAAATTTTTTAAACTATTTAAACATTAAAATGTTATTTCTATTTTATATAGGACAATGGAGCAGTGAACTCTATCCTACATGCACAGAAAATGAAATTCTACAGTGTAATGTAGTACAGCCTCTGGAAACTGCTCAAAATCTGCATAAATGAATGAAATAAAAAGTGTTTATAGTGTTGAAAGCAATGTATGAGGTAGTGCTACAGTCTGAGAATGAATAAGGAAGAAAAGCTAAAATTGCCAGCTCAACTGCTTCTTTGAAATGGAAGGCTTGTGCTGTTGTTGGTTCTCTTTACAATATTAATAAAAAGAACCTTTCGGTTTGCAGAAAAGAATTCTGGATACAAAATATACAGTATATCTAATTGTTCCTTAGTAGCATATTTTCTCATATAATACCAAGAAAATGTTTCTGCCTTTATAAAGAACATAATTTTTAAAACATAAAAAGGTAACCTTATATAGCGTTTTTGGTCATGTAATGTTGATGGTGTCTCAAGTAATTTATCCAGAAGTAGTTTTCTTAATTCTTCAACTCGTGTTTCAACTTCAGCATAATCTACAATTTTAAAACAACACCATAATTAACCCTAGAATAAATGCCATTAATTACCAAAGTATAAAATTATTTTTATAACCTTTATAATTCAAATGAACAAACTATAAGAAATTACCCCAGCTTCACTGTTATATCATTGTCTTGTATTTGAACCTGTTTGCTCCCAAGTCTTCCTAAATTTCTCTGATCTTTTAGTCAGAAAATTTTAATTATATTGTAATTCAATTC
Source organism: Imantodes cenchoa (assembly GCA_027560375.1). NCBI lineage: Eukaryota > Metazoa > Chordata > Lepidosauria > Squamata > Dipsadidae > Imantodes > Imantodes cenchoa. The sequence goes on along the minus strand of JANHGD010004302.1, from coordinate 38,827 downwards.
ATTTCAATGTCCATGTTAACTATCAATTGATCAATCTGGAAATACATACTTTCAGAATAACAAGAGCCCTTTTTCTGTTTGAGACTAAGACATTTCAGTTTTAAGTTTATCCCAAGCAAATATGCATTGAAATGCAAACTGCAATTTTTGAACTCATTAAAAAAATACATCCACAAAATCAATCTATCTTATGACTTGAAAATTACCAGCTTCGAGTCTTGTTATGCACAGTACAAAATAATATATATTTCTTACATAGAAACATTGCCACACACACTTTAAGAAAGCATTTCAAATGCTACAGAGGCTATATAAGCAGAAAATAAAACTACTCAGCACAGATAGCAAATTCTGAGTTTGCTCTCAAATTATTAATCTTCCCTACTAAAATTAAAATCAAGTTTAACAAAATGCCAAACTCACATTTTTTGAAGACTTGAACTTCAGTCTTTCCAAATAATGACTTTGCTTTTTCATAGTCATTAATCACTACATCATAATCTCCCTTAAAAACATAAAAATCAAGGTTTAAGAAAATTGTACTGGAAATTTGGGGCAAAACACTTTTGTATTTTGTAATGTTAGTTACCTTTTGAATGTTTCTTTCAATATTTAATGGAAGATTGAAAAGAAACTTGAAGCGCTGTAAAACATTTAAGGCATTTCTTGTTGAATCAGCCTTGTCTTTGCGGCCCAAAACTTCTTGGAACAATGTATCTGCGGTATTACTTGCCCCTTGTAAGAATAGATAACAAAGAAGAAGATAAACTGCAGCTCTTGCTAAATTTAATCAAAAATTTGTCAAGCTTTTTATACAAATTAAACATACATCAACAATGATAAGTGTTTATATTAGAAATGTTTTGGCTTATAAATGTTCTGAAACAATATTTACTACTAGTTGCTTAGATTTTTTGCACGGTAGAAACCAAAGTGCATTTAAAACAACTTCCATTCCTGCAGCAAATGTTTGAAATTCATTACGTAACTTTAGAATTTCCTTTGGCTACAGAACTGAATTATATGGTTCCAGCTATGTCTTGTAGGCAATTTGATTATTAATAATATTATCTTTTCATAATAGAACACAATGAAATAAACACGAATTTAATTTTACTGATATGAACAGTGTAACTTAAAATTCACTGAATACAGAAAAGACAGAGTACCAACATTGTGACTTTTGAGCAAAATATGCCTGAAAGGGACTTTTTATTCCTTTTCACTGAAGAACTCCATTAGGATGTTTCATTAAAATAACAATTTAAACCATTAGTCACATCACAAATTCTGACACTATTCTGTATCAAATTCCATGATTTTGAGCAATGTTGTATGGTTTCAAGCAGGAATATGAGAATGATTCTAAGGATTGAGAAATTCTGCAGTAAGCTATTCAAATAATAAAATATTCAAACATTTACTTGTTACATTTAAGAGCATTTAGTCCTTAAAATTGGATGGGCATGTTCCAGAGTTAAACCCTACCAAAAAAAAAAGTCCTTGCTTTTCCTTCTCATAATAAAGATGTGTCAAATATGTTAATTTCTCCCCAACTTGTGACTTATCTTTAATTTACCAGAAAAAAAGTGAATGTTTCTATCCCTTTTGATGGCTGCCTGTAAAACTTTCTACATTATCTGGTCTAGTGACTATAATTTAAGCAAAGATGAAAAAATTACATCAGTCTCACTGGGTGGCTTGCATGCCATTTTCTCTCGTCAACACTGTGGGTGGCCTGCTCATGTTAAAAGTAGCCTTTGTAAAATAATTGTTATATCTAAATAGCGTTTAAACACTGTTGATGTTTCAAGACCCTAATGCAAGAAACTTTGTTTTGTCAAGAGAATTGGTCCTACCGGTACTACATTTTATTTGGTAGGGAGAGGGAGACAAAATTACCTGATATTCAAATATGATATTGCTAATCATTTTATTTTCAATGTCTTATGATTTAAAAAGATTAGCAAACATGAATAGTTGAAGGAAAATAACACTCCAATTAGGAAATAGTAAAATAATTGAAATGCTCAAGAAATGCTTTTTTAAATGGTATTTAATAAAAAACAGTAATTACATGGCATCATTGGTCTACTGTTTCAAATTTGATATAATTTGGTTATTTAATGTTAAAAATTTTAAACCATGAATAATCATACTTGGTAAACTTCAAGAGCATTAGGATAATTTTTATTTTTTCCCCAATGATTTCAAAGGCTAAAAGTTATGTAGAACTTGCTTTTTTAAAAAAACCCTGCAAAAATCCTTCTAATAATAGTATAAAGCACCCATTCCAATAAAAAGGACCAGGAATTACGCAAAAAAAATCTATCAGAGTTACTAAAAATAAAAATGAAATAATAATAATAATAAAAATAGTCAATAAAAATTCACTTTCCTAAAGCACCATATTCCCGTTGTATTTAACTAAAGTCTCTTTTCCAAAGTTTAATGATTTGGGTAAAAACTACTGTTGCTTTCAGATAAAACAAAGCTTCTAATTTTTATTAACAATTATTTATATATTTTTTAAAACTCTCTTACAAAAGGACTGGTGTAATATCAGTTCAGTTAATTTTATACTAGCAATTTCACCTCATCTTTACAGAATTCTCAAAATTATTACTTTTATTCTTCTATAAAAATTAATAAAATGCATATTATTATAGTTATTAAAAAGTATGTTCCCTTCCCACCCAAGCACCTAAATATTGAGATAAATTAGTTAGGAACATACACACACACATATATTTTGTATGGCTGAGTTGAAGTAATTCTATTTATAAGCTGTAAAGAATACATATGACACAAAAAATAGGATTATGGATAAAAAAATATTTCCACCCCTCTCTCTCTTGTTCTCTCTCTTTCACAGACTATGTTCATATTCTAAAATTGCTAATAACACTTTAAGGGAAAGAACCCTCAGATCAGGATAGAAATAGAATACAGGAAAATAGCTTCTATAGTATTTTTCTCTCCCAAAAAAAGTTAACAAAATAATCTGAATATGCACACAATCTGCATTTTCTTGCACTGAAATCTTTCTGTAAAAAAAGTTTGAGTTTATGTATATATGTATATGGGGGTGGGAGCTCTTGAAAGGAAACAAGTGCAGTTCCCTTCACATTCTATTTCTTTTAGATGCATTCAAGTCTCTTGAATAAAATGGCAAAGTGAAATCCAACATTACTACTTTAAATATTTCAATTGCTTAATTTAGATGGAATCCATTATCCATGTATTGTATACATCTTCTCTATAGTGTTAACCTGATTTCCTAAGAAAGATCAAGCCAGTCCAAGACCCACAGAAAATAAAATTCTTTTCCAGATAACTTTTCTTCCTTGCCAGAAACCGAAAGAAATGCGTCAATTGAAAGTTAATGGCTATTCACAGAGCCAAAAGTGATTTGGGGCATGCTCTTTGCTGAAAGGACAGGGCAGGCAGGGATTGGTGCCAATTCTTTCATTCACCCTGTAGCCCTTCAGGACTTTTCATTTCCTTAGAGGATCCTCCAGTCCCTCTGCACAGAATTTCATGACACAGAGGGACACCAAGGAAAGGAACAAGAATGAAGATTAGATCCAAAACAACTTCCTTGCACATGAGCACAACTCTGCTAATTTCTGCATTTCATTACATTGGAACTTAAGTTACTATTATGAAGAGTATTTTTATCCACTAGTATTTTTCATGCATTTTCTTCCCTGAATTCAGCCATTCCATTAATGGGGTCCAGGGCATCAGTATTAGAGGCAGTATGGAATTATTACAGGTATAGGCAAAATTAACGAGCCACTTCCTTTTCTGGGTGTGAGGCATACTGCTTTTATTTAATCTGAACAGAAAGCTAATATATTCAAAGCCATGCAAAGAAAAACAGTGAATTAGAGAAAACACATTTTCTGGTATATCTAAGACTTTATTGCTATTTTCTTATCTTTTTCAGATGTGTCATTTTGAGGTTATTTGATTAACTCTCCATCAAAAATGTTAAAAAATACTCATTTGAAAAAAAATGTTTTAAAGTCTGTCATAAATATCTATGCAAAATGCCATTCTAAAAATATAAATTTATTATTTTCATTTATGGAAGAGTTGCTTATTAAAAAAAAAACACTATATGAAAATCTTAACAGTTCTACAAGAATAACTGAATTAAATGTGTTAAATAACTAGTCAAATATAAAAACTTCTTGAAGCTGCAAAGCAAGCTGCAAAAATTAAAAGGTCTGAAACCTGAAATTCAGTATAGATGAGGCTAAAGAAATAAAAAGGTTGATGACTTTGAATTCATCTTCTAGACTCCCATTTGCCCTAAAAGTAAACTATAAATTTGCATCTGATCATATCTTGCTTGAAACTTAACCCTTTTCTATGGAAAATTTACTTTAAAAACCAGTCACATAGATTCAACTCACCATTTATTTAAATCCATTTCCTCAATTTAAATGATAGGTTTTAAACAAATAGACCCACGTTACCCCTTGGTTAGTAAAGGCTTACAGAATACTACAGGACATCAGAACATTTTTTTGCTTTTTTAAAATTTCAAACATCAGTTTCTGCAAAACCGTCAGAATTCAAGTTTCATACAGTCTTAAAATTTAGAGACAAATGCTGGAGAAATTTTCATTTTCATTATTATTTTTAAAATAAAAGAAGTAGTCTTGAAGTATATATATATATATATATATATATAGTTGTACAAAACTTACTGTTGAGAACATTCTCTAGTTTTTGCGTCATGGATCCTTCTACTTTTTCTGTTCCATCCGCTTCTAGTTTTTGATGGATAGCTGAAATAAAACAACTTGTTAAATTTCAACTATTTTAATGGATGAACGAGCTATAGTCATAGATTTAAACAGCACATGTTTGTTACAAGATAATTTGTGATCTAGTGACACAGGCATTATGATAAGAGCCAGATCCTCCAGACTTCTAAACTTCACTATGCTGCTAAGCTTATACTATGATTTTTGGCAGTAAAGTTAATTATCTGGGCATGAGTATGTTCTCTTATTTAGTCTTCTAATTACCATGGCAGTTCTGCTATATATTTCACTTTCTTGTGTGGAGCTTAAAGTAGCTCTAGTTTTACACTGGCTAAAAGCTCTCGTTGGTTACTTGACTTTGAAGAAGCAAATGCCTTTTATGCTAGATTATGCAGGCAAAGCCATGATCATATATGCCTAATTTGAAAGAGTCAGAAATACCAATATGATATTTTGGGATATGACAAATCAAATATAACTGTTATTTCACTATTGTATAATTTGCCCTTCCATTCTTTTTTCAGCCACTGGTCTACACGAACAGTAGTTGGGAACTTTGTCTTAACTCTAGAAATTTTCCACTCCTTAGCTGTATTTACTTATTTGTTTTTCATTTATGATAAATTTTCAAAGGTAGCTCCTAAAGTCTGTGAACCGTCTGGTGGTGGGGATTAGGAAGTGTTGGAAGTGCTTGAAACATCAGGGTGCCATGTCTTCTCGAAGGCTTGGATGCTCTGTGGGCCTTCCTACATTACCTCAGGGTACATGTACAAACAAACAAACAATCCTAGAAGAAATCATTTGCACTGTAATTTCCATATGAAAATAATTCCAACTTTTATTATTTGTTTCCTTTCTCCTCAGGTTCTTATAAGTTCCCCTTGGCTACTCTGTAGTACAATTTAGGGGCAGAAGTGGATGGGGATATTTGAAGTAATATGAAGAATGGAATTCTGCTCATGAATTTCCATAGGTAGCCATGTCTTTGAGATGGATACTGAAATAACATTGTAACAATCTAGTTTAATTAATGGAAGTCTTGCTTGACTTCAGTGATGAAATCTAAAAATTTTCCCTACCGGTTCTGTGGGCGTGGCTTGGTGGGCATGGTATGGGTTGGTGGGCGT